>JZKD02S1742046.1:19258-39699 GCA_000966675.3 Picea glauca | reverse complement strand
CTAATAGAACTCTGAAAACGGATCATGGCTCATCCGGGCATGACCTCTTCTACATGTGGCCATAAGCTTCCCTGAGCTTATCTTTGGAAAAAACACCTTTAAAAGTCCTCAAAAGCCTCCGAAACTTGTCCCAATGTGTTCAGAGCATATCAATTATCCAAAAATGATTATTCAATCACAGAAAACAAACATAGGCTCACCAAAACAGGTCCTCAATCAATGAGGGCTTCAAACTCCCTAGAGCTTGCTGAAACTTCAAAGGTGAATAAATTGAAGAAGAAGTCTTCAAATGGCCTTGATAACAATTCCAATGGATCCAAGACATCCAAAAACCCCTAGCTGGGCTTTTACGACACCTCAATCGGCCAAAAGATGAAGAAGTTAGGCCTTCTCCATTTTCCTCCTTCAACCTTGCTGAAACTGGTTCGCCAAAATGCACCCTTCTTGAATGAACCCAGCACACACGCCATTTAAGGTGTAAAAACCCGGCACCAGGCGCAATCGGGCCAACGGTGCAAACTGTAGGATGGTTAAGGGCGTGCCAGCCCCTAACCGCCTAGCACCTGGGTGTATGGGTCATGTGACCTCGCGCATGGGAAAAAGTGGTTAAGTCTGTTCCAACCGTATAACTAACCTCCCGCGCTCTGGTCATATGTAAAACCATCGGTTATGTGTTTTAAAAACCCCATGCCAATGGTCGGGTGTTATACAATGTGGCCATATGCGTATCAAATGACCATGGGCCGGGGCTAAGCTCCGGCCCGACCCCCCGCCAACGGTCACAATAGGTAAATTCAAATACATTAAAATTCATTCTTATAATAAGTTAGAACCGTTGATCCATTGGTCGGATGGTTATGCGAAGTCGTTGTGTGGAGGGAGGTCTGGGGTTCGAACCCCGCGAACTCCACCATAAATTTTTCATAACCATATAAACCAAACAATGAGTGACACGTGGTGCCCATCGATTGGGCCACGTGTCCTCATACCATTTGGCAATAAACAGACACGTGTCACTTCCAGATTCTATAGCTGCCAACCAATGAATGCTTTCCACGTCACTTCTGTACAGTTGTATGTCCCTGCCACGTCAGAACATACGAACTGTACGGACTGTACGGACTTGTACAGTCAGCATCAAAAATTTTGCCTGTTTGGCTTGACGAACAGATCGCTATATCTCTTGCTCCTCACGTCCATTTGAGACGAAACAAGTTGCATTGGGTTCGCAACAACGAGGCCTACGCTCTTGTTTGGTATGAAGCGATTACGAGAACGTTGATTTTTGAGCTAAAATTTGACCCCTGGTCCAGATTTTTGATCATATGTTTATCCATGGTAGTATGCAACTACTCAAACCATGACACATAGTCACAAACAGTGGAAAAAATCCACCACAGTAGTATATCTCTACTTTATAGAGACAGACAGTCTCCATAACAATCATCTAATGCCAACCTGCATAGAAAATATTGTCAAAATAAACTGAATCATATGAGCCAATCTTTCAGTCACATCTATGAGATTTGAAAGAATATCTGCCCTCAGAGTAGAACATCAATGATGGGCTAACTTTCCTGTTCTTCTCAAACAAGGAAGAACAATTGTTCTGATTTATGAGCCTGGACTATTCCTCACCCTGGGCCATTCCTCCAACACTAAACAAAGTGTAACCTGGAGAGAATGAATCTTCCCTAAGGAATTTATGTCCCTGATTGCTGAGCCTGGACCATTCCCCACCCTGAGCCATTCCTCTAACACTAAACAAAGTGCAACCTGGAGAGAATGAATACACCCTAAGGAATGACTATCCAGACCATTTCCTCTGTTAACCACAAGAGGAAAATACTATCCTGTATCAACCTCTAAAACAGACCATTCCTCATGTTAACCACAATGAGAAATCGTTGTCCAGCGAGGTGGGCCAGTCTTCTTGAGTAACCCTCAAGAAGAGAGACTGCCCTTGACCACTCCACATGTTAACCACAATGGGAACTCATTGTCTATGATACATCATCAATTTGGACCATTTCCCATGTTAACCACAATGGGAAATCACTGTCCATCATAAATCTCAATCCACTTTCCGAACAGGAAAGAATCTTCCCAAACTGGACTATTTTTCAATCTTGAAAATAAATGTCTTCAATAATATTTTCAATGCTCCCTCCCAACCTGGAGAGTCATTTATTCCCTTTCATCTAATGGAGTTATTTACATGATCCCCATATTCTCTCGGAAATATGAAAACTTTATTCTGGATAGAGGCTTTGTCAGGATGTTTGTTATTTGCTCATCTGTGGGGATATACTCGAGCTTTGCCTCTCCTTCCTGGACTTTATCTCGAATGAAATAGTATTTGATATCAATTTGTTTCGACCTCTCATGAAACACGATATGTTATGATAACCTTATACAACTCTGATTATCACAATATATTATGGTTGATTATGGAATCTGATCAAATAAATCGGAGATTAGCTTCCTTAGCCATATTACTTCTGTGCATGCTTCACATTCTGCGATATACTCTACTTCTGTTGTGTTGAGTGAAATAGACTTTTGTTTCTTGCTGCCCCAAGATATCATAGCGGAGCCCAATATGAAACACATACCTGAAGTGCTCTTTCTGTCTTCTATACTTCCTTCCCAATCTAAGTCTATGAATCCATGAAGTTGTATATCACTGGATGCGGTATATCTCAATCCATAGCTTATTGTTCCATGGATATATCTTAATACATGATTTGCAGCTATATAATTCTCATGTCTCGGTTCCACCTGGAACTGGCTTAGTGTATTCATAACAAAGAAAATGTCTGATCGAGTATTTACCAAATACATCAATGACCCAATTAGTTTTCGATATACAGATGGATCTACTGGATTAGAATTTGGATATTTCACTTTTCTTATATATTTATTCATAGGAGTGTCCATGGACATACAATCCATCATTCCAAACTTCTAAAGGACCTTTATTGCATATTTTCCTTGTCCAAGGAATACTTCACCATGCTTCTCCCATACTTCTAGTCTCAGGTAGTAATGCATGAGACCTCAATCTTTCATATCAAATTCAGAAGCTAGTTCCTTCTTCCACTGGATGATGAGAGACTCTTCACATATTATGAATAGATCGTCAACATATAGTAGTATAATTATAGGTGCATTGTCCATGACTTTGTAATAAAGTTTTGGATCTGCATGACTCTTGGAGAAACCAAGTCTCGTTAGATAGCTATCCATTTTGGCATACCAAGCCCTTGGAACTTGTTTGAGTCCATATAGGGATTTCATTAATCTGCAAACATTAGTGTATCTGGAATGTACTTCAAACCCTTGGGGTTGTTCAATATATACTTCTTCTTCAATTGCTCCATTGAGGAAGGTTGTCTTTACATACATCTAATGTAAGTTCCATCCCATGGAAGCGACAGGAGATATGATAGATCTGATGGAAGTGTATCTCGACACCGGAGAAAAGGTTTCATCATAATATTCTCCCTCCTTCTGGGAGAACCCCCTAGCTATGAATCTTGTCGTGTATTTATCCACACTTTCGTCTGTTGCATGTTTGATCTTATATACCCATTTTGAAGTTACCACTGACTTTTCTTTAGGTCTAGGTACAATTTCCCATACCTCATTTTTCATAATGGATTGGTGTTCTTCTATCATAGCTTCTTTCCATTGTTCCTTTTGAACTTCTTCGTCAAAAGTGGTAGGTTCTTCATCTAGAAGCTTCATCATATATGATGCATAAATTGAGAATATTTTAGGTCTTTTACTCTTTCTGAATGTTTTTTCTGGAACCTTGAGTCCTTCTGCATCTTATAAAGTAGCTTCAAGACAAGATGGTCATTTCTTGGTCTTGGGTACGATATCTGAATCAATGTTTTCAAATGGTTCCATAGGACGACCAGGTTGTTCCTTTTCGTCATTTTCTTTCTCCGTGCTTTCTTCATTAGGTTCTTTAATCTCTTCTTCTTCTATAGTTTATTCTATGGATTTCTTGAAAGCCATCTTTTCATTGAATGTTACATCTCTGCTTGTTTCGATTTTGTGTTGTTCTAGAATATATATTCTATAAGTTTTGGATGAATCGTTGTGTCCCATGAATATCCCCTTATTTCTTGAGGGTTCTAGTTTATTCCTTTTATCCTTGGGAATGTGAGAGTAAACAGGGCATCCAAATATTCTTAGGTTTTCCACATTAGGTTTCTTACCTGAGAAATCTTCTTCTGGTGTCATGTCCTTTAATATACGATGAGGACTTATGTGTTGAACATATATTGTTGTCATTGCTGCTTCTCCCCATAAGAACATGGATAGACCTTGATCATTTAGTAAGGATTTTACGGTTTCTTCAATAGATCTATTCTTTCTTTCTTCTACACCATTTTGTTGAGGATTATGAGGAACAATTAGCTCCATCCTAATCCCTACTGATTTGCAGAATGAAACAAATTCCTTCGAGGTGTATTCTCCTCCATTATCCATTCTTAATGTCTTGATCTTCTTGTTCGTGAGGTTTTCTATCTGTGCTTTGAATTCTTGGAGTTTGTTGATTACTTCATCTTTTGTCTTCAGTAGATATAGCCAAGTCTTTCTTGAATAATCTTCTATGAAGAGTATGTAGTAAAGAGATCCTCCTAGAGATCTTACTGGAATCAGACCACAAAAATCTAAGTGTATTAGATCTAGGATCTCCTTAGATCTGTTGTTGCTACTTGGGAATGGTTTCTTGATATTCTTCCCAAGGGCACATCCTTTGAAAATTCCTTCATGTGTAGATTTCAATTCTAGTATTCCTTCAACCATTATTCTGAGAGAGGGTAATGCTTGATAATTATAATGAGTGTACCTTCTATGCCAAAGTTCATTAGGGTTGACTTCGTCATGTACGAGAGCTTCTTCATTTTGTTCTAGTAGTCTATACAAGTTTCCTTCATGACTTCCAATAGCCCTATCATTCTCTATGCTGGAGTCTTTATGCCATGATAATACTTTTCCATAAACAAAAGTTATTATGTTTCCTTTGTCTTCTAGGCAAGATATCGATACAAGATTCTTTTCTAAACCAGGTACGTATAAAACATTGCTTAAGTGAACATTGTTACCTGATTTCAACTTGACGGAGGCTTGTCTAAATCCTTTGACTGGGTAAGTGATTTTGTCTCCAAGATCCACCTTGTATGATGCCTTCTTCTCATTTAGGTTTGAGAGTCTGTCTTGATCTCCCGTCATGTGCCTAGAATCTCCACTATTGATTATCCGCATGTCATCTTCAATCATTCCAATGAGTGTTGTGTAGTGTAGAAGACTGATTGTTTCACTCATGTCTTCAGTTGACTGGTAGCTGGTCATGCCTTGATCCAAAATTTCAACTCTGATGTTTCTGTCTTCTGAGAGAGCCAAATGGTGTGCTGAACTAGGGTGCATCTGAATATATTATCCTTGAGCGAGATGCTCCATCACAAGGTGTCGGATCTGAGATTTAGGGTTTTTGCATTTGCTTCTGCTAGTAACCCTAGCGAAAGTGTCTTGGAAGTTTCTCCTGCTAGTAACCCTAGTGACAGTTCCTTAGCGATCTCAATATCCTAGCAGCTATGTTTCCTTCCAGTGTTTAGACTGAATGAAGGAGGTGTGGGCCCATAACCTGTTAGAATATGAAGGATTGTGCTTGTTTTACCATTGACAATACCCTTGTCACCCAATCAGATTCTAAAGCCACCCTTTGAGCACCTTGACCTTGACAAAGAGAAGAATTCTGGTAGCAATCCAATATCCAAGAAAGGATTAATGCACCAAACAAGAAGTAACCAAGCTGATCAGATAGTCTCACCCAAAAACTGGTGCAACACCTTTCCCAGGACTTGAGTACAAAACTATTGGACTGTCATGCGCAGAAGTAGATCTCTGCAATTCTGAGAAGTGTGTCAAATGAGAGACTAGTGCCCTATATTTATAGTAAACTTGGCTAACTTCCTGGGCCAAATTCTCTCTCTGGGTACTAATTAATTCATATTAATTATCTTTCTCCAACCGACATCTTGTCTAGGGTTACTTTCATTTCTTTGCTTCCTTCCAGAACATTCTAATCTTGTCAAAGATCACAATAGAGGTTCATACCTCTCGAAGCTACCATAATATCAACAGATGTTATTGGAAAAATAAAAGGGAGAGAAATAGAAGACTCATCCTCCCGTCATCCAACATCCTAGAAGAAAAACAGGTCAAGAGTGACTGATAAAAATGAGGAGATCCAAGCTCCCAGTAAACCATGCACCAAGTCTTCTGTCAAGAGATTCCCCATGCACATAGTTCATCTAGAGCTTGTTGAAGGTGTAGATAAGGGAATTGATGAAAGACATGCGGAGTTAGGTGAGAAAAATACAAATGTTCAGGAATTGTCACAACAATTGAAGCAAGCGCAAAACACTATTTCCCAACTTTATCAAGAAAACATAAAGTTAAGAAGACAACTGGAAGAAATGATCATTGAAACACCAGCATTGCAAAGTCAAGCATGTCAGTTACCCCCTACCTCTCCCACAACGAAAGAAAGGAATTTCAATTGGATTAAAAAATAGGTAAGAGAGGCCCAAGATGTAATCATTTAGTTGAGGGAGGAACAAAGGATGTCAGAGGAAAAAATCACATAACATTTCAAAGAATGCAGACCGACCATTAATAATGCATGTGAAACTCTCTACAATGCTAAATCAAAACTGAAAAGAAACGCAATTTTCTTGAGACATGTGAAGAGTTTGAGCAAATAGAACTGGTCTTTAAGAAAAACAATCAGAGATTTAAATTTTAAGGGGATGCCATGGGCATGAGTAAGAGAGACCCACTTTTTTATTTTTGGATTGTGGCATCGATTCTTTCTTTGTACCTATCCTTCTTTCTTACATTAACAAGAAGTCTAATGAAACACCTATGTTGTGAAGATTTGTTGCACAAACCCTGTAAGATTACCTAATGAGAAGGCATGTATTAATGAAAAGCATGCTAGTTTTGAAAGATATGCATGGTCCCCAACCGTTGCTGCCACTTGGAGTTTCCTGAGCGACCAAAAATGGACATTCGTCGCATCAATTCACCATGCCCATGCTAGATCCAATGATCACACAATAGCATCTAGAGTCTCTCATACAAATGTTCCATAGTTTCCAGTAGGACGCATCATTACTCAGGCACCCCTTGGAAGAAAACACTCATTTATCACAACCAAATGGCCAAATCTTACTCATGACCAAATGATAAAAAAAATATGTCGGTTATGTTATGATTAGGCGTAGTTAGATTTCTATTTTTAGTAAATTTTGTTGAAAAGGTTGTCCATGGGTAAGTAACCGAATCCAAAATTCTAGGGGGGGGGTAATTTGAACATTGTAGCCCGGGTGGGCGTTAGTTTTCTATATATTGGATATTTTGTATGTAAGCCGGGTTGGAAAAGTGGTATAGACAAAGGAATCTTGAATGTAATTTTCTAAACCTGGTGGAATATAGTACTTTTGGGAATATTCCCTTGCGATTGAAACTAGAAAAAAAAATCTCAAGCATCTAAATCCAGTCATCAATCCAAAGTTATTATCTATCAGAGACTAGGTCTCAAAGAGAGGCCTCTCTAGATTGGAAAGGCTTAAAGTTGGTTTGTAGGTTAGCTTGGTAGATATTTCACTTCAGCCCAACAATTTTCCAAGTGCTAACATTTTGTTGTCGTTGACGGGGACTTTTATAGCTCTAAAATTCACTATTCATGCATACATGGCCTTGTCCCTCTTACTTGCATTTTTTGACAAAGCATTGTTAAGAAGATCTTCTTAGAAAACCATTTTTTGGAAGAGGTATGTGTCCTGCACCATTACATCCTGCATACATACTCTTGTTGCACCACTACAACTCGCGTACATACGGATGTTGTACCATTACACCCGACATATGCTTGCAAAAGTTGAAAAAATAAAAAGTTGCAAGGAATTTGTTGAAATTTATGGGCTATTGGAGGTTTCCCAACTAATCCACCTGCTATAGCCCATCACCCAACCAAATAACCATCCTTTTGTCATAGAAAAGGGGGTGTTGGGGTCTCATTTCCAATCTAAGCATAAGAAAAATGAAACTCTGCCCATTTTCACTTCCCATCCTTGCCCAAGATATTACTTCCTTTTGTGAGATATTGCCTCAGCATAACCTCATCAACCTCTTTTTCCTCCATTTAACCCATTCCCTTCCATAGAATTGATCAAAAGGTTGAGAGAAGAAGTTCATACAACATGCACTTGGAGCATGGTAATGAGGATCCCAGACCAGGTTCGCGGAACGGTGGCCGACTCAGATTGTAAGGTATAATATTTTTATTATGAATAAAAGAATCACATTTTGTTGTCCCAAATGATGGTGTCTTGAGTACTTTTATTGATTTATATTTGACATCTAACTTCTAACCCTAACTTATGTATCGAATAAAATGCTTGTAATTCTTTTTTTTCCTATCTTTGGATGCAGGTCAGCCTTGGGAGGAGACATGCAGTTAGTGGAAGATCCAAGCGTGAGGAGATCATCACCAAACATGGGATCAAAGGTATAGTTACCCGATCTCTTCTCTCTTTTCTTTATTTACATTAGTTTTGGTATGGTTGGGGTAGAATTGAAAATTGATTAAATTTTAGATGCTTATTCACTCTATCTACATCTTGAACCATGGTGTAGTTAAAAGGGGGTTTTTCCCGCTAGCAGAATTGGCAACCACAATCTAGAAGCCTCTAGGGTTTTTTAGGGGATTTTGGGTTGTTTGATTGGTTTGTTTTCCTTTCAGGTTTCTTTCGAGTTTTCTGAGTCTATCGAGGGATTATTCTCACCTTCAACTGCAATACCAGTTTTCCATGCCCTATAAGACTGCCTGATCATTTCTTTTTGGAAAGATACAGAGGTGTATGTGCCCTGTATTGAGTCATCCCACATACATACATGCTTTTCTCAGTAAACAACCCGCGTACAGACAAAGGATGCTGATGCAATAGCCCACGTATCTATTTCAAGAAACATTTTGAAAAAATAGGAAGTTTGCCTCTTTCCTGATTGAAGTTTTCATTTCTCAAGGTTTTCTTGGATCAGTCCAGAGTCTCTTTTTACAACCATAGCCTGGGTAAAGAGTTTAGTTTACTTGTTTTATTGATTGTCTTGTGTTTACACTTTAAAAGGTTTCATGCAAGTTGTTGAATTGTAAATATGCCTTCTTGGTTTCTTGATTGAATCCCTGTGATTTGCAGTGGGCTAAAAGTTTTTTTCCAGTCTTGTTTTAGTATTTTTATCCTTTTTTACTTGCTTTGAAAAAAGAAAAATATTTATGTCAGTTTTTCTCTTTAAAGCAATTTCAAGAAAAATATTTTCTTTTTAGTTTGGTAAAGTTGTTAGAGTTGGTTATTTGAAAAAAGGAAAAAGTTTATGTTTTTCAACTTATTTCTTGATTTATTGAAACATAAGTAGCTTGTATTCAAGAAAAAGTAGGTTTTAGGTTTTATTTACAAGATCTTGAAAAGATAGTTACGAAAAGTTGTGTTTGCGTAGAGTTAGTTACAATGCTTTGTTTCTAAATTTGAAGTAATTTTTCTTTCAAGTGATTTATCTTTCTCCTCTTTTTCGTCTCTTATAACACCATTAGTTTTTCCACCATACATCATGAGTAAATCAAGCTTTTAAAATAACGCTTAATCTAAAATAAACTAGCCTTTTGTTTGTAGGGTGAACCAACTAGTTTACAGTTAGGGCCTTGAATTAGGTTGGAGAGGAAACCCTTCAAGGACATTAAAACAAACCTTGGAGTATGAGTTATGGAGTTCTTAAGTCTAGTGTCATAAAATTTATCAGGGACCCCCCTCTAACACAGGGGATAAACGCGAGGTCGCGTGATGAAAGGCAGCAGAGATAACCCCTGCAAATCCAAACTAAACATAGTGGGGAAAGCTTATTGAGGATATGTCTTGGGAGTACTACTGACTTCATTTTCCTACGAAGATTCATGGAGCTCGAATATGTTCTAGATCCTATATTATATTCCAGACCATTTTTTCTCGATACCCTTGATAGGTTTCAGACTTGTTATCCTTATCATTGCGATCCACCCGACTATCGACTGTACCCGTTTGCTGACTGACTGCGAGATGGAAACTTAGTTGCCCATATTCTAGGGACTTACACAGGTCACTATGGGGGTATACCACGGTACCTGGGATAGACAATGGATCATGCTTCACAAATTATACCCAGAGGGTGCTTCCATGTTCAAGTTTCACTTACACCAGTTAGTTTCTCTAGTGTTGATTGGCATAAGTTTCCTTCCTACAAGATAGTCGACTGCTTGATTCATCTTCTAGGGATTTTTTCATGTGTGCTTGGTGTTTAAACACTAGTTAATCCTTACTATATCGGTTGATCATTTCACAAGGTGGAAGATCAACATCTCCATCAGTCGCAAAGGCTTCAGGGCCTGTCGTCAGTTACATTGGAGCCACCTCTGCCACTGTTATGGAGAAGACTTGACCAACAAGGGTCATTCGAAGTGAATGAGCCATAGGAAACTTTGTCTGAGCCTGCTTCGTGAGGATACTATTCAACTATGGAGGAACCTACCATTTCTGATCTTGAGGCAAAATCTCTCAGGCTAGCCAACACTCCGATTACTGACTTGTCAATGCCGATCTTGATTCATATCTTCCATCTTGTGGTGATACCCTCCGAGCGCCAGCTAGTATTTCAAGTGGAAATGGAAGAAAAAGTTTCTACTTCTTCTATGAGTCCTCATACTCTTGTTTTGGCTACTACCACAGGGGGCATCCGACCTCCTCTACCACCTTTTCCAGTCTGGACCACGATGGTCTCTACTCCCTCTACCTCAGGCAGTGGTCCGATATCCTTCTGGGTGTCGACCACCATTCTGTTTACTTAGAGTTTGATGGGCCCTCCATTCTCATATGGGATTCCCAACATTGATTCCAACTCAGTTCTTACCTACTCCACCTTACATACCATGGTTCTCAGGGAATGGAGATCAAACGCTCCTGTGAAAGGGTCAACTGGGGGTGATTTAGTCCCTTTTAATGTTGTCACTTACATTGGGGGTCATATACCTCCTTCGTGCCCCTCGCTCGGTGGTTCTTTCCAACAACCAATTGGGATGAATGTTAAATATAGCTTGTTTGGAGCAGGAAGTTTAGGACCTTCATCTTAAAAAACGATGGTGGGATCCATGTCGTTCTCTTTTTTCGACGTGTTTGGGAACAACGTTTTTTATTTAGTTGTAGTCTCGGCTAGGGGAAACCCTATTTTTGGGAAACAGAATCCCATTGAGGGTACTATTCATTCATAGGGAGTGAGGAATGGATTTTTCTCCTCTCAGGGTCTTTGGAATCCTTGGCAGGGATGATTTCCCTCCTCAAGGATGTCGGTCGGGGACAACCCCTTCTATTCTCAATGGAACTTTGAGCAGGGATCCATACCTATGCCCGTCAAATCAACTGGGGGCATGCCCTTCTAAAATCCTTAGAACACAGTTTAGGGATAAATCCCCACGCAATCTATGTCATCCAATTATGGGATTCATCCAATGATAGCCCAATAAACGCAGTTTCTGTATGCTGGTCAAGGTCACGATTTCTACCAAAACCCTGGCCAGCAGTCCAACTTTTCCTAGCAACCTGGTGCTAGTCAAACTTCAGGACTCTCTTTTCCTATACATAATAATCAACCTAAACTACCATTTCTAGCAATGCTACATATTCCAGACTTGTTGAGATTACTCAACGACCCAATTTTTCATGATCCGTATTGGCCCCCCATGCTGACTAAATTACCCTCAGATATTCCAAAATTTGAAGGAAATCCTCGCAAAGATCCAAGTGACCACGTGACAAATTTCCAATTGGTGCTCGTCAAATTCATCGAGGGACGACTCCATCCAGTTGCATATTTTTCAATGCTCTCTTATAGGGGTGTTATAAAATGGTATATTGAGCTTGACTACTGGTGGTATTCTTACTTCAACAACTTGGCGATGGTCTTTTTGAACCATTTCCAGTTACCTGTGAGATATGTTGCCGACACCGAATTGTTGGCCAACTTTGAGAAAACCAAGGCCAACCATATCTCTGATCATATCCAAGAATGGTAGAGTTGAAAGAGTTTAATTAAGGTCCAAGTCCTTCCGACTTTCTTGTTGGAGTGGTTCTTGAAGTATTTGGTGCCTTGCATATCCAAGGGCATAACGACTTCTGGAGTGTTTTCAAAGGAGGAGGCGATTATGAGAGAGAAACAACTTGAACTGATCTACTCTCAGTCTTGCATGCTCTATGAGATTTTTCCAGATGCATCATAGTATATTCTCAATAAGGACAAGAAAAAGTATGGACCCCATGCAGATGGTATTGTTGGATCAACACAAGGAAATTCCACTGACCAATTGTCGATACAACAGACTGTGGCTAGCCAGACGTCAAGTTCGGTTGTTCCCCCTACCCATGCATTGGACGTACACTGTGTGCATTTGAAGAACCCTAAGGCCAACCAATAGCCCGAGGGAAAGAAGAAACAATGGAATAAGAAGGGTAAAGGGGAAAAAAAGGCCACTAACAATGTTGGTGGGGAAAAAATGAAGAAGAGGAAGTCAAAGTATCTGTGTAACCTTTGCATGGAAAACCACCTGACTCATCTGTGCCCTCGACTCACAGAAGCTCATAAGCTATTGGTGCAATAACATCCTACAATGTTGGAGAACCCATTTCCACATAGGAAAAATATTGTTCACACTTCAGCGTCTTCGAGCGCAGAAGGGGGTAGTCAGGGACCCCCCACGACCACCAATAATAACCTAGCCATGAATGTTTACATGATCAAATATGAGGATAATATAATGACCAGGGCCCGAGATTACAGAATGTCAAAATCTGTCGAAAAGGGAAAAGAAGCCAAAAAACCACCGACTCCTCTCCAGATTGAGAAGACAACGACTGAAGTGATGACTCACATCCCAAAAGGTGTGTTTAAAAAGGCTTCTCATAATCTAAACGTGAGGCCCACCCAGAACTACTCCATTGTGGAGGATTTGGCACAAACCCTTTGCGTGATGTCTAGTTTGGAAGTCCTCCAGAGTTTCCCTTCCTAGAGAAAAGCTCTATTATCTACCTTGCTATCGACAAAGACTTGTAACCTAGGAGCAATCATTTTTTATCCAACTGACTTGAAACCCCATCTTCCTTACCACGTTTCATTTCAGATAGTAGTGGATTACACCATGAAATATGTTACTCAGAACATTTCCTGTACAGTGGTTGACGAGGTCACCTTGAAGTTTGTGATGTCATTGGTGTGTTGGAAGGCCATTGGCAAACCTAGTTTTTCTCCGTCACATACATTGGTTGCGACGTTTAACGGTTGGTCATTCAGATCACATGGAATCATTCCTTCTTTCCCTATGTAGTTGGGAGGAAACATTGTGTGTGTCAAAGTTGAAGTGGTCGATGTGCCTCTCGACTACAAACTGTTGTTAGGAAGGAGTTGGAATTATGCGATGCATGCAGTGGTTGCTACGATTGTTTAGGTCTTGTGTTTTTTGCACGAGGGCCAAATTGTGACCATTGACTAGTTGTCTTTATCCCATCCTCACCCTTCATCAGGGACTTCCATAGTCCTGATGATTGATAATCTACAACCCGACATTGTCAAATTGGGTGTTTGTTTGTGTCCATCATTGATGGGAACTTTTGAATACCCTCCACCCATTGGTGATGTCAAGATTATATCGGTTGTTCCCGACTATCCTAGGGCTGCAATTTTTTAAGTGTCGTCATTTCAAACAACTTACTTTAACTATCTATGGAATCTACCTTCCCCATCAACGTCGATGGAAGGGACAGGGAATCCTGGCATGTCCAGTCCCTTGTTCGCAACTGAGGTTATGTACAACACTGTCCAGAAAGCTTTGGCCAACCTCGATCTGACTCCTGCACAAAAGTTAGATCCAGTTCTTGAGCCTATTTGCGCTCAAGGTTCCCTTTCCACTAAAGATCCTTTACATCTAGTCTTTCCCTCTGACGAGGCGATTCTCGAGGCACTGAATAGTCCTAATAGACCATGGGATTATATACATCATAGATCTTACTTCCTCCCCTAATTAAGGAGAATAGTGGGAGGATAATCTGTTTCGATCGTGAATGGAGATAATTCTTGTCCTATTAATCCTTTGGATACGCACGGAGTTTATGCTGAGGGTAATATGGCAAGTATCACTGAAATGATTCACAGAGATATATCTAGAACACCTTGCATTGTGGAGAATGTTTCCATTGGAGTGGACTTCTCTCATGAAGAGATTCGAACTTATACCGATTTATTTAAGGAATTCCACAACATTGTTTCCTGGTCTTATGAGGAAATGCCATGCATAGACACAAGAATTGTCGACCATGAAATAATGACTTATTCTGATGCCAATCCTGTCTGACAGAAGCTTCATCCAGTTAATCCTCGAAAAGAAGAAGCAATTAAGGACAAAGTAGAAAAAATTCTCAAAGCATGTTTTATCTACCCCGTACAATTGACAAAATGGGTGTCAAACCTGGTTCTGGTTAACAAAAAACAGGGTACGATTTACGTGTGCATGGACTTCCATGATTTGAATCAGGCCTATCCGAAAGAAAAGTTTCCCACCCCATTCATCAATCATATTGTCAATGAGTGCACAAGATGTGAGGTATTTTCATTCATGGATGGTTTCTCGGGATACAACCAGATCCAAATCAAACCCGAAGACCAACATAAAACAACTTTTATTTGTCCACGGGGCACGTTCGAGTATCGTAAGATGCCTTTTGTCCTGAATAATGTTTGATCCACCTTTTAGTAGGCCATGTCGTTTTATTTTCACGAACTTATACCTATAGTCAAGGCATATCTTGATGATGTAGCGTCACACTCTCGCAAAATATTTGATCATTCCGCTCATCTTCGACTAATCTTTGAACAATGTCGCTACTATCAGATTCACTTAAATCTTAACAAATGCAATTTATGTGTGACGTTAGGTTGTCTCTTAGGTTTTATTGTTTTGAAAACATGGATCATGGTTGATCCTCTCAATGTTGAGGTGATATTTCAATTGCCTCCTCCGTGCATGATACCCCAGCTTCAGAGTTTACAGGGGAAAGTGAACTTTCTTCGACATTTTGTTGTGAATTATGTCAAGATCACTAAAGGTTTTATGTGTCTTTTGAAAAAGGGAGTCCCATTCTATTGGGATGAAGTGGCTCAACATTCTTTCGAAGCGTTGAAATACACCCTTACGTCTATCCCTCTACTCCATCCTCCCGATTATAATAGAGATTTCTTGTTGTATTTGGCTACTACAGAGTCGACCATCGGCATGGTCTTTGTTTAAGAGGATGTTGTACTCAAGGATCATATTATTTATTACCTTAGACAAGGCCTGGTTGGGCCGGAACTCAACTAGTCTCACGTTGAGAAGCTTGCATTGGCAACAATTCATGCTGTCCAACGGTTTTGTCATTTCATTTTTCTTCACAAGACCACTATCATTGTCATTGTGAACCCTTTTTAATATGTGTTAACGCGGCGGGTCATTGGTGGAAAAATTAGTATATGGATTGTAATCCTCCAGAAATTTGATTTGGATTTTGTTTCTGCAAAATCCTAAAAGTCGTTGAACTTATTTTGGAACTTCCGGTCGAGCCTAGTGATATCATACCTGAAGAATTTCCTATCAAAGAAGATCTTTTTCTAATCTCATATTTAAACCCCTAATATGGAGATATACTATTCTATCTCTAGACTTTGAAGTTCCCCGCTTCTTCTTCTCATAATGAGCATCGACGAATTCAACATCAGACACATAAATATATTATCCTCGATTACACTTTGTATCGTCGAGGAATGGATTGCATTCTTCCTCGATGCCTTATCCATGAGGAGGTTGAGCTCATTTTGAATGATTATCACACTGGACAATGTGGCAATCATTTTTCTGGGTTGGAAACAACCCAAAATATTCTATGTGCCGATTACTTCTAGCCCTCATTAATCAAAGATTCTGTTGAGGCGGTCAAGAACTACCAACCGTTTTAGATATTTTGTCAGAAGATGCAGGCACATCATGTTCCCATGTTTCTTGTCATTGATGTTGGTCCTTTCACCAAGTGGGGGATTAACTTCACTACATGTCACCCAACTTCAGCCAGGGGGCATTGTTACATCATTGTAGCAGTAGACTACTTCACAAAGTGGGTCGAGGCAATGCCAACATTTAACAATGACAGAAACAACGACTCTTTTCATTTTTAATCAGATAGTAGCATTTTTCGACATCCCGAAGGAGATTGTCACTAACCATGGTAGTCACTTCGAAAAAAAAATGATGACTAAGTTAACATAAAATCTTGGGTTGAGGAAACCACATCTGTCACCTTATTACCCACAAGTGAATGGTCAGGTTGAAGCCCTGAACAGGTCTCTCAAGACTATTATTCAGTGAGCAATCAATTCTGTGAAGTCAAATTAGAATTTGATGTTGTACTCAGCGTTGTGGGCCTACCAAACGTCTGTGAAGACTGCCACTAGTTTCTCACCTTTTCAACTCGTATACGGGATGGAAGCAGTCTTACCTATTAAGTGTCAGATCCCTTCTTTAAATTTGGCAGTGGAATTGTTTCCATACACTTCATCTCTTGAGGAACGCTTACTATATCTTGAGTAGCTCAATCAGCAGCATCGTGATGCAGCCTCAACTAATGAGGCTCATAAGAAATGAGTCAAGTGCTAGTACAATTGTTCCATTCTTCCTTAGATTTTTTTTGAAGGTGATCTTGTCTTGGTCTATGATCAAGACAAATATCCCTTGGTGGCAGGAAAGTTTAAACCCATGTGGCTTGGACCGTTTATTGTGAAAGAGGTCTTGAAGAAAGGGGCTTACCATCTGGTTGAGTTTGAAGGAAATTCCTTGGTGGACCCTAGAAATGGGCTCTATATCAAGAAGTATTACTCTTAGGTTGGTCACCTAGGTGACTTCTTGTACATATGTATAGTTATTATACACTTTTTGTCTTTTTTTTGGTGGATGTGTAGTTGTTTATGCCTTATTTTTCACTGTGGAATATGTCAAGTGAATCAAAGGTGTATTTTGGGTTCATGGATGGTGCTAGCCGACACACTTAGAGGCTTGCCTCTGTAGCTTGGGTGATTTTCACACATGGAGGCTAGTTGCTATCTTCCAAAGGTATTTGTCTAGGTGACGCCACACAAATGTCATCGAATACAGCTCAGTGATAGAGTTGCTTTGTGACGCCCTGTCGCATGGCATTTCTCACCTTCGGGTCTACCTAGATGCTCAACTAGTTGTGTCCCAATTAAATGGAGTTTATCGTGTTTATGATCCTACTTTGCACCAATATTTCCTTCGGGTACGTCTCTTTGAACATTACTTTGATTACATTACATATATCTATGTTCCTAGGAGATTTAATCACATGACATATACTCTAGCTAATCACATATTAGATTGACATGTTGCAAATACATAGAAAGAGAAGCACATGCATACACATGTACATACATTTGTAAAACAAATGTAATCCATAAGGCAAATAAGATGTAAATATATATATATATATATATATATATATATATATATATCAAAAACATGTCACGAGTACATAGGTGGGTGTGAATTCCTAAAAGATAACATTTAGTATACATCATTGGGCTTATTCCCTCCAAAAATACATCTACAATGGTGCCCTTGGCACATCAAAAGTCTAGCCTATTTAAGAACGGGGTGTATTGGCCATGCCATAATGCACGACGATGTTGGCCAAATGCCAAAAAAGCTGGACCCACGTTTGTGGCACCCCCACTACATGAGGATGCATGGAAGGCGGTAGATCCTTGATCTCAACCATGGGTACTGTGCGAGTGAGATATGTAAGGTTGCACTCGACTCATCTCAAAACCCTCTCACCCTCTCCGGCTGGAGGTCCCCCTATGACTATTGGTCCACCAACTTCTGCTAGTCCTACCTCTAGTCGAGGACATTGTCGAGTCCTCGCGAAGTCTGCTGGTCACATTGGTCCCACATATGTACATATCAGATACACAAAAGTCAGTACTCTATGTTAACACAAGAATTGGTAGCTAGAATAACCCTGCCTCTCATAAGTAGCTCAAACACCCTCGAAATATAATAAAAATGGTGTGTCTTTGAACCCTTCACGAGAAAATGAAAGAAAAGGGGTTAAAAACCCACAAATATGTTTTATCCTAAGTTTGGGGGTGGTGCATTGTGACTAAAGGGCACTCTAATGTGAGAGGTTGATCGAGGCGTGCCCAAATCAATGGTCAACAACACGTATAGGACCCCCTCAAACTTTCTACCTTTAACGATGGAGGGGGGTTCGAGTTGGTGGCTAAGGAGCGCCCAAATATCAACTGTTGAGCATGACATGCTCAGATCTATGGACAACACCAGGAGCTCGTACCCCCCCAACCTTTTTTCCTTTAACATGGGGGGGAGGGGGTGTCCGAGCAGGTAATTTTATGGCATGGGCCCCTCACTAACATGTCACCTCTGCAACAACTCGGACCCCCCCCTTCCCCACTCGTTACCACTAACCGCCTACCCCCACTTCGCGCTAACCGCTAACAACTCAGCCAATACTACCACTCACTCCCGCTCACACCTGTCCTCCACTCATATTCTCTCCACCTATCACATCTCCCTTTTCATGATACTACCTCTTACCTCCCGACACCTATTCCTCCACCACTCCACTCTGCCACCACAACTCTTTCCCCTCACCACATCACCTCTACTCCCTCACTCTCCCTTACACATCATCGCCTCAATACACCTCATCTCCATTTTCCCGAATACTACCCCTCTCACTCCTTGACATATTTTCCACTTACATTTCACATCACCCCAGTTCATCGCATATTCCCCCTTGCTACATCATCACACAGACATTTCGTAGTGCTACATAATTGTCTAGTCCACATAAAATGTCAACTTGCCACCTACAATGCCCATATTGGTCACAGCAGAAGATTTTCATGGCCTCAAGGCCCCAGGATTGACTCGAAGAATTTGTTGGCACCACCTAGAACATCCATGGGTGTCAGGTCTCATGCTGATCCCGATGCATGTTGCTATCACACTAAGTCGCCTTGGGTCTCTTAGTTTGCTTTTGTTAAAAACAAAAATTAAAAAAACCTTAGATTCTTATTTTCTCTTTAAAATAAATTTCTCATCCATTAAATGTTATTTATGATAGGACCCCTTAGGATAACTAAACCTTTGAGTCATATCTGATGTGTTGATCCACAATTCAATTTTTGGTCCTTAAACACGTATGATCTCATGGTCTATTCTTTATGTCCCCTCTCGTGATTCATCCCTAGGTTGATACCTCCCATGACTAGGCTGATGTGACACACCTCTTTCCTCACTCATGACCTCGCATGCATACCTCATCATCCCCACTCACCTGTCCAATCATTTTTTTGAGTTGGAGAGTGTTGCTCACTTAGCAGGCATTTCCATAACACCTATCACATTTATCATTCATCCACTCCAAGTCATGATTGCCATGAATGATACCTTAACCCTTGTTTTCAGTGCCATAAGTCGATTGAAATGATTTCAAAAGATATTGCATTTATGATCCTTGGTAACATTTTCTAAATTTGAAAAGTTCAGCAGTGATGCACTGCGTAAGTTTGTCAGTTCAGATCAGACAATTGCATGTCCACTAAATCCGATGCTGTGAAATATTTCAGGGCTGAAGTTTTCTCAATATCATCCTAAGATCACGCTAAGGAGCTCAACATTTGTCGACTTCACAGGTATCCTGTGCAAACTCCTTCGCATATTAATTTTCATAGGAGATTTGTGCTCGAGTTTCGGTTTGCTAAGCTTGTAGGGTAGTAGGGGAGCCATATTTTCATTCCTGTAAACATCTTCACTCATATCCATAGTCTGATTATTGTTGTTAGTCATAGCCTTTGAAAGTCACAAGCCTAAAATAGCCTATCCTCTGTGTATGCATTGCACTACGCATAGGCACTTCTCAAACCTCTCTGATTATCCTTTGCTTCTTTTCATCTTGTACGAAGAGTAATTTCGGAATTACTTCCTCATAGTCTACACTCTGAAAACCTGTATAAGCCTGAAGGTCCATTTCTCATAGCCAAGTTCACTTTCTAAACACTGTTAATTTGGAGGGCCATCCTTATGAATTTGAGACTTGAATTGTAGTTTTCTAGTCAATAGCATCCCTTACAGCCTCTTAAGAACCCTCTTTCTGATTCATGGAGACCCCTCAGTCGAATAAAGCACACAATGGTGGAAAAATAGTTCGAACATAACCTAT
>JZKD02S1742035.1:85577-115630 GCA_000966675.3 Picea glauca | reverse complement strand
TGCATTTCAAATAAGATGCAATATTTCTATACATGTACTAAGATCAATGAAAAGAACCCAAAAGATCAAATGCCAACAATGCAAAATGTATGTTTTTTTATTTTCAATGTAAAAGAATGAAAATGCAAGGAATGAACAACAACTTGATACAAAGACCCTACTATATGTAAACAGAGAAAAACCAAGTAGAATATCAAGAAGCAAACACCCAACCCAGGATGCAAGGAAAATCAATGAAAATGATGATGAGAAAGAAAAATTGCCCGAAAATTAAACCAAAGAAAGGTTTCCTATCACTTTGCAGGCACTTAATAGTCATGACAGAGACCTAAGAAGAATCAACAACCATCAACACTTACCTATAAAACATCAAACTCAACAATAAAGAAAAAACGGATGATGTACGTGATTGTTCAGGAGAAACACGCGTATATATGCTTCCTACAGAACTGCATCTCGTGTATGTATGCAACTCTCAGGGAAAAACACGCATATATGTATTGAAACACTACTAGGTTAAAGATAAGGACAAGAAACTCAGACTCAAAATGAAAAGAGGCCATCAAGCAATCAGACGAAAAGAAATTCAATATAACTAAGAGAAATCAAAAGAGGAAAACACTCCAAGCCCCCAAAAGAAGATTCAATCCCTAGTATGGTCGTCAATTATTTTACGAGGAAAATCACTCTATGGAATGGGGTAAACCACAACAGATGAAAATGACTACATAAATAAACTCTAATCTCAATTATTCTATATAAACAAACATGATAACAAGACAATATAAATATCCTACCTCGTTCAGACATTTGATGAATTCCATTGTTGAGCACTCAACTCAAAGAGATACACCTACAACTTGTCCTCAATAACAAAGATATGAAAGCATATGGTGATAATATATAAATTTAGCACATATAATAGCATAATCCACAAATATTCATAAAAAATATGCCCATGGAATAACAATTCAAATATTTGCAAGACATTAATTGGATGAGAAAAGAGTATTTCTATTAAAATGTAATCAACAGAAGTGTATGAATGACAAAATTTTGTGTCGGCAAGTTCGAAACCGAGAAACTAAGTCCCTTCTAGTTGGGCCTCTACCACTTCAATCCTCCACCAAAGGAAAGATCATATAAGAGAAAAAATGAGGTTCTCCATCAAATAGGGAAGAGCTTGGGGGATGAACAATGTGTTCAGGCTTAAAAGGACAAAGGGATGCAGAATCAATATGAAGTGAATAATTTCTCCAGAGTAACTTTTCTCTCAAAGTTGAATTCTTCTCCTCCTCTCCACATCTTTAATAAGTCCCATTTGTATCCTTCAAATGGAACTGAAGGGACAAACCAGAACGTTTCTAGTATATGGAAGGTCAAGGATCATGGATACCATGACGTGACATGGAAACTCAACACCATTTTTTTATTTTTAACAAAAAACCCAATGTACGCGGGTTGTAATGGTGCAACCTGTGTATACACATGTTGTATAGATGTTAGGGTGTGTATATGTGGAAAAATATAATTTTGTAGCTCTCATAACTGAAAAGGGGGACTTCAAGTCTGCATAGGGAAATGGAAAATGCCTCTTGAGCCAGTTTTCATGGGCTGAGGCAAATCTTGCTATAACAAATGGTTTTACCAAAATGGAATGGAAATTGGATAAATCTGAGTTTCCATGTACATATATAAGTAAGTTTTAGTGTGATACCTTAGCCAGTCTAATGGAGGTAAATCCATGCACATATGCAATTGGCACTCACTTTCACTGATTATGCACAAAGAGATTAAATAATCAATGCCTTAAACATTCTCCTCTAATCATATATCAAGAATCTGAAGGACAACCATTTAGTGCTACTGGGTGTGATTCTTCACTTGGAATATCATGAATTTTCTATTTCAATCCTTCTAGAACTATAAAGTCTTCTACAACAGATACTTTTTAAGAGGCTTAGGATAACACTCTTTTATCTTACTTCTTTCTAGATATCAATGCTAAGGTGAACACTATTGAAGCAAGTAAATATCCAATTTAAATCTTTCTAAAACGATTATGCACATGGTTCTCTCATGAAGATGAACATAAACCAAAATTAAGGAAAACTTCAAGTTAAACAATAGAACAAAAGGAATTAGTCAAAGGTAGAAAATTATCATGTAAAAGGAAACTATAACTAGTGTTAGCCATCCTAAACCACAACAAAAACCTATTAACATCTGGTAGATTTTATTCAGGAAACCAAAATAGAAAAAAATCTTGCTCTAAAAATAGAAACATAAATAAAATATAGGCTACTCATATTCCTACTCTACCCTACGATGGCTCAAAAAATTCTAGATGAAGTCATAAAGTCAATGTAACCACTTTATTACCTCAATTTATACAGGGGAATTATTGCATTGTGTAGATATGAAAAGTTGAGGTATCATGTAATTGATTGAAATAATTGAATCATCACAAAGAAGGTTTAAAAAAAATTGATTGATTCCTTCTAGTTTGAGGGAAATGTCGAGCAAAGGATAAATCCAAGCTCTCTCCTAGAACATCATCAAAACTATTTTAGAAGTGCTAGAGTATTGAAATAGAATCCAAGGATGAGTGATGCATCTACCCCTGAATATTAACTTGTGATTTTGGAGAAAAATTGTCTGGGATTACTTCTTGGATCATCTCGATTCTTCCTTTATATTGCATGGTTATGGGATGTCTATTTGTTGTCATTTCCCATAGGGTTGTAAACATTCTTTATAATCTACATGGTTTGTCTCTTATGTCATTGACAATTATGTATGGATATTAGTAATTCCATAATGTACAGGATCATGGAATGTTACATTGATGCTCACACCCATTTCTGAAATAGAACTATAATCATAAAAAATGGGGTTATCATGATCAAATTGCATTTCATTATGTTCCAGAAATTCAAATTGCAAAGGATTTTCAAAACTTTTCACCTTGGAGGGACTATTGTTATGAATGGTTATTTGATTAATTAGAGCTTGTAAATATTCTTTATCTCCTTTATCACTTAGTATCTTATCATTGGAAGACAAATGTAAAGATTCTACTGCATGATAAGATGATGGATTATCATGCAAGCGATCATTATCAAATAGATTTGTATAAAGGGAGTAGAAATCTTCAAATTCCAAAATGATTGTATTTCCTAAATAGGATATCTTTCACAGAACAAATAATATGCATGAACCTATTGATATTGAAGGTAAATGATTGATGCAATTTCTAAAGAAATTTCATTGTTTTGCTCCCATTTTGGGTCTAATGGGTTTATAGGTTCTGATTGAAATTCCTCTATCGTAGTGACAAAGTGTTGGTTTGAAATCATGTATCCTCCATCTTCCCTTATCATATCATGATTTTCATTGGACGATATAGTCTCTATGTTTCCCGGTGCTAAATTATCATTCAAATATACAAAATTCCACAAATTGGTTCTTCATTCAATATAGATTTGAAATCATCTTTTGAAACATTACCCTCATTTTGTGCTTCGAAATCAAGTTGTAGAGTATTATATATATGAGGGTAGGCTTGTTTGTTTGTATGTTTAAAAATATTTCTATGGGATGGGAAGTGATTGAATATTCATTGTGTAGATATGAATTAGATAAATAAGAAATGGCATATTGTGAATTATAGACCTTTTCATTTTCAAGATTGTCCCCTTTAGGAATAGAGAGAAGATATGAAAACCAGTCAAGAATTTGTTGGTCTGAGGGTTTGTCACTTTCAGTAAATCTAGATAACTCTTTGAAAGAAATTGTCTATAGGTTCATACCTACATATTTCCTCAAGGTCATTAAATATTTCTTCATAATCATTATTTACATGAGTGGTGATAAAGAATTCCATGAATTTCTTCAAACTATGTATCAATTTCGTTAGTAATGTCTTCTACCGGGATTTAATCCTTCCTTCTAATGTGAGGAAAAATAATTGACATATTTCATTGTCCTGAACAATTTTAAGATAATTTCATGTGATGCTAAATGATTTAGATGCATGAATGCATAGACATTCCATTTACCATCAAACTTCAAGTTTGACAAGAGATTAAATTTCATGAATAAGATTTCACCTAAGGGTATCAATAGACAGAAAGGGTGGTCCCATACAGATACATGGAGAGAAGACATGGGATTATTAAAATAATTTATTGAAATGACTCCACATGGACAAGCTTGTCATCCTTCCCTCCTAGTGCCAATTATGTTGATGAGGTTTGTGTGACCTGGATGAAAAAAAGGGGTTACCCTTGATGAGAAGTATAAATTAGACCTCACACCATTTAGAATAAGGAACCCATCCAGATTCTAGCCCAACAACCATTATCAGTTTGGGGTTTACTGGTTGAGACCTGGTCCACCGATGAATGTTTATAAGCTAATGATTAGAATTAAGCTAATGTAAGACGAAAATGCATGCGTTCAGATGAAACTAGCATTAATCATAAAGTAAAAAAAGAACCACACATGTTCCTATTAATGGCCAAGAAATATTTCACACAAATCAAAGACAAGAATATGGGTAATGACTACAAACCAAGAATAGTCTAGCATTGAAACAATGATTTACAATATTGTTCATATATTTAGACAAATATTTTCTGAAGAAAAGAAATAAAAATGCAATAGTCACACATACAAATAGTATATAATGTGAGGCACATTCTTACACAACTCCAATATTGAACAAAAGGTAGTAGAACAATCCACAACAAGTGAAACACAATAATCCAAGTTCTCCAAAAAATAACTTGGCCAAAAAGACTTCTCATCATTAACGTTTTAATGATATTACATTAAATATTCAAGAGACAAAATTCATCAATTCAAGTAAAATCCCCCTATTTATTGAAATTCACCATGACTATTGACCTTCCACCTTCTTGAATCTTGACCTTCTATTTGCAAAGTTTTTTCCCTATCCTCTATGGAATGATGAGGAAATAATGATAGTAGAAATTTTCATAATTTACTATATCCTACATCATTTACATTCACTTCGAATTTGTATTATAGCACTTTTGGGCCATCATGGGCTTTGGAACTAGTTTAGCTCATACAATGTTGTCAATAATTTAAACACTATGGATCTCTCTTGCCTCTATGCATAAGACTTTCCCACTATGATATGTGTACTTCATCCTCTGCTATTTGATCTTGATTATTGTTTGTTGATTGTTTCTTATTTGTTGGTATCTCATCCTTTGTTGTAGATAACATTTGTGGAGACACTACTATGTACTAGTGGATGCTCCTTATCTTGATGTATAACATCTATGTATTTTTAGTCTTCTTATTCATACATTTTGTATTTATATTCCTGAGGATGATCCTCTTTCAATATTAGTACTTCTTTTCCATTCATCACAAAATATATGATTTTATATTATAAAACCTCAAAACATACTTTAAAATGTGCATTTAAACATATAAATTCAATTGGAAGTTGAGTGCGAAGCTCTGATATACTTCCCTTAGTTTAATCTCTGGTCCCTACGATGATGCGTTCATGGAAATTCTCATTGAAATGATGTGTTATCAAGGTCCTGGGCTATTGATAGTACACCAATATTCAAACTTGAAAATATGATAAAATTAGTGAGGAATATTCTAAAACTTATACAAATAGTTTGTAGATATCAATTATACCTTTCCAACAGTATAAGGAGAGTGTGAAATAGATTTGAGAGTAAAAAGTTATGGAAAAAACAAATTAGGAGATAGATTTTTCCCAATCTCTTGTGTTGCGACCCCACCCATCTTTGGGGTAATACTCTCTGATTTTCTTGGCATGCCTATTATCACCAAAAAATTGCTCAACAAGTTATACAAGTGATCATAGGAGAAGTCATCAGTTCAATAAACCAAATGGAATATTCTCAGCATTAACAAGCCTCTTTCAACAAAGCAACAAACTATGAGAAGTGGGTTTTTAAAAGTCCACATGACCTACCAAAACGCATTTAGTTCTATTAGCATGCTCTAGTATGGGATAACAAAGAAAATTTCTCACTATTAGGACACTTCAACATGACTATCACCATTGCAACTTGTGTTGATATGACATACGACACATTTATCAAGCTATTTGTATTTTGCATAACCTAAACTCATGTGTACTTGAATGGAATGATTCTCCATCTCTATGAATATATCTAGGACCACACAAATGATAGAGGATCCACCCCTATGAAGGATCCTATTTCACACTTAGATCTAGATAGATAAAATCTTGAAGAGAGATTGTAAAGTAATTTCTTGAGTATGCATTAAAAAGAGTCAATCAATGTATTATACTATTGGTTTGAACTTAGAGAATCCTCCTTTCTTTCAATTTCACTCCCATCATCATAACTAGTCTTAATCAGCTCTTATAACCTCTCTCCTCTTGAGAGATTGGATGCATTCCTTCATTCCATTTTTATTTTTATTTCGATAAAGAGAGAGGAATAGTTCTAGTGGGAACAAAAAGGAACCTCCCATGGAGGAAGGAGAGAGCTCACTTTCTCACCAACTTCCCTGGGGTGTTGTACTCATTGTCTTTCCATTGGTATAACACATTGTTCCTTATTTTACTCTTGATATTCAAATTCATGTTATTATTTTATTGTCTTGTTTATGTTATTTTTTCTATTGTGTTCCACTAACACTAATCATTTGATTGTTGTGATAGTCAAGCCTAGAATAACACCAATACTTTCCTTTCTTGCACACACTACTGGAAAAGAGGCAAGAACATATTGGTGACTCAATCGGGGTTCCCAAGCTAAAAATATCCCACCATAGGCTTCAAGAGACATTATTATTATCTTCTTTTTTTTGTAGGTTCATCAATCGACCTTCCTAAGAGCTCAATTCGAGTGTGTAGACCCCAATTTTCGAAAATCCCCTCCATATTTTTTCTTCATGTCTTTGTTCAGCATCAACGTGAATTTCAAAGAAACATAAGTGAAGAAGTGCACTATTATCACTGAATCACATTCTATGAATATGTGTTGATTGCATTGTCTTGCACCAATATCGTGACTGTGCTCTTCCCAACCCGCACGGATATTAGTTTTTTTCATTTTTTTGGGGGGGGGGTTCAATTTTTTCCCAAAAGGTAATTGATAAATTTTATTTTCATACACTTTGTAAAGCTCATAAGTTATACTTAGAGTACCTTATTTGATAGTAAATTATCCAAACTAGATACTAGGGAGCTAAAAAGAACCATACATCTTTTTATGTTCACCACAGGGTTGGATAATTGAATCATTGGCACTCATAGGTAGACTTTCTTTACCACTCATTTTAATTTTTGTGACATGGAAACCTCTTACTCACATTCTAATATGCTCTTCATCATGTGCTTCGTGGATTGACCTTGTTGAATCGGAATGGGGTGTATAAGTTATTCTTCCATTTCCCTTGCAACAAACAAACAATTAGGAAGTTTTTAAATATTTTTAAGGATCCATACATATCCACATTATTGTGAAAGTTAGGATAGTTTAATTTTTACAAGAAATAGTTAGGGAGTTTTAAATGATTTTAAAGGACCCCAAATGTACACATTTCTTGCAATCTAGATGTAGGTTTTCAAATTTCACAAGGATTGCACAAAATCTAGTGGTTAAAATTAAAAATTAAAGGATTGCACAACATCTGGATGTTGTAATTATAAACCACTTTTTATGTTCATATTCACATGCTTGCACAAAAAGAACTTACACACACTCAAAGGAGTCTAAAAAAATATTGTCTTCTTACTATGTTCTCCTCCCTTCACTCACAAGTGATATAGGAGGATCAGAAAAGACTTCAATGTCTTAGCAACACCCTTTCCACACCCTTAAGAAAAAAAGGTTGGTCCAAGATATAAATCTCAAATACTCTTAAAAAGAAACCATAAATAACTCACTAAAATCCTACACAAGAGGTTACAAAATAACATTTTAGTCTAAGTTAGGATTTCAGGGGTAAGAATCCAAAAGTACCTCTATTATCTCTTTTCATTTAACTTAGTGGTTGATGATTTAGGAAACTTAAAATCCTCTAAGACAAGTTTTCCAAAGCCATAATGTAGGGAGATACCCATGAAGGAGTGAGTTCCAAGGTTTCATTGTTCCATGTGTGCCTTTTTAATCCATCCAACTCTTGTGAGGTTACCCAACCCATGACTTCTTTTTGAGGCCGAGAGTCCCCTGTTGCACTTGACCAAGGTAACCTAGTGGCAAATACCTAGAGTTTTCTACATAGGTGACAATTGTGAGATGAAATTGTACCTAAATAATATTTTGTGTGGCTACTCAGAAATATCACTATCTCTTTTGGGATATGCCTCCTTTACCCCTCATTGTAACTGATTTTTCACACCTTCACTAGTTCCTCTTTCGGTGGGTTCATGCCCCATTGTTGA
The DNA here is from genome assembly GCA_000966675.3 of Picea glauca. Classification (NCBI taxonomy): domain Eukaryota; kingdom Viridiplantae; phylum Streptophyta; class Pinopsida; order Pinales; family Pinaceae; genus Picea; species Picea glauca. Next base: position 107,190 of record JZKD02S1742035.1, on the reverse strand, counting down.
GTGCTATTGGAAGGTTCAATGTTATTTGAGATGAAGGAGGATAGGAATATATTACACATTCATTTTATTTGTTATTCCCCGTGTGGATAATACCATAACCTACCCACCAAACATTGTTTCTTTATAGTTGAATTATATGTGTTATTCTTATTCACTACTAACCATATGTAGTTGTTAGTTCTTTTGTTAAAGTATGCCATATTCAAATATTGGTTAAAACAGAACTTGTAATTTCCCCTTTCACCTTAACCAAATTACACATTTCACTTATAATTCGAAATGATAGAGGATCCACAAAGTCATAGACAATCAAGATGCTTACTTGGCCTTCCACCAGTATTGGGAGGTATTCTCGATTTTTCCACTTCGTTGGTTCAACCTCCCCATTCAAATTTTTTTGCAACAATATTTGGTTCAATGTTTCTTGGTTCTACCTTTCTCAGTGAAACCATCCCAAATAACCCATCCAGTGGCCCCTCCTCCCAAGGAACCAACTCTTAGCATTGACACATAATGGTTGGTACACCACCCAACTTACCGTACTGGATTCATTAAATATTCTATATTTTTTGAGACTTACGAATGATACAATATTACATGATGCAACTTGGCCAAACACGTCCATCAATGTGCCATCATACATTCCCAATTTTGATGGTAAATTAGGAGAATACCCAACCAACCATATCATGACATTTCACCTCTAGTGATAATCCAACAACATGACTGATTATTTCATTTGATTACGACCATTTCAAAGAACTTTAACTCGTCAATCCATAAAATGGTATGTAGATGAAAATTCACGGTCCCATGCAAATTTTGAGTCCATAGAGAAAGAATTCCTATCTCTCTTCTAGCTACCAATATGCCATGACATAGGCTTGAAAATTCTCTCAAATTTCCACCAAAAAAATTCCACGCATATCGCGAATCACATCCAAAAATGGAATCGAAGGTGAATCTTGTGAAAATTTGAAACTACCAAGGAACAATAGCTAGGTCGGTTCCTCATATTACTAGTACCCTTCATTGAAAACTATGTGACCACTATCATACCTCAAAATGAATACAAGGACATCACCAAGGCCCAACAATTTTATTTAATTTACTAACAGTTGGGGTACTTGTACAGTGTCTTCCCGGATGCTCCTCACCCCCTACCACCATTTGTTCAAGAAATTATTGAAGTATCACATTCAATAGATGGGTTGATTGGATCCATGACCCACTTCAACCCTTATGGTCAACCCATACCCTCTTATAGTCCTAAATAGTGTCCAAACCCTTATGGAGGAGCTCCATATTATCCCCCTCCTATGAGTATAATCTATGTACTCAATCCCACATTTATTTATCCTCCTCATATACTTAGGGGGCACCATCCTACACAACCCACGAGTCTAATACACCAATCAAGTACGTCGATTCAAGGCCAAACACAGGGGTCATCATATAACCCAATTAGTGGGGGAGGACCCTCAACATCTTATAGTCCATATGGACATACACAAAAAAGTAATCCATTTTATCCTTTTCCAACTCCCCATCAACCCACTTCCCTTCCACCACAAGGGAAACAACATGCGGTGGTAAACTTTGTTCAACCCTCACCTATGCAGTTAGCCACCCAACCAAATAATTCCACAGATAAAGGGAAGAACAGAACCAACACAAACCATATATTGGAGGGGTAATTTCAACAACAAAAACCTCCAGTAGGGGGTAATCCTAACTCTTGGAATCAAAACCATAATATAGGCAACATTAATGGACAACAATGACAAGGAAATAATAACAATCACAAGTATAAACTTTACTTGTGCATTATGGGGTGAGTATGGGAATTACACTCAGCATTTCCCTGATATCTCCAACTATAAGAAAATGAAGGATTCTTTGAATGCACATAAGTCCCCTACCCCACAGGGTTCCCTGCAAGTTCCAAAAAACTACCTTCAACCCCAAACACCAACGGTTCTATAGAACAAAATCCCTCATTAGGGAGTGATTACCACACAAAAATAAGCAGTTCCCCCTACGCATCAAATGGGTTAGTACCCTAATATAGTATATGATCAACCTAGAAATATCATATATCACAGTATCCTCCTCACAAAAGAGGAAGAGATCCTCCTCCAAACTTGTAGTCGTCAATATGACATGCCTCTCGATTCTAGTTCGACCACTTTTGAAGCACTCCAATTACCAACAATTCAACCTTTTATGATACTGCATCCCAGTAGTGACCCCACCCCACCTATACCTTGAGGACCTCTAAGGTGCAATGTGCATAACCCACATGATAGAGAAGCTCACAACTATAACCTTTTCAATTATTTGTCTCATTCCACTATGACCATTTTTGTACTAGAGGTCTTGAAAACCTATCCTTCACAAAGGAAGGCCTTGCTATCAACATTAGGGTAGTCGACCAATCATATCCCCACGTCATTAATTTCAATTCGGATAACTCAGAGTCACATCTCCCTTCATTGTTAGATTTCCATATCTTTGTTACAATCCAAAACATATTATAGTCCATAGGTGTATCATGGATGAAAGTGCATCCACATTCATAATGTCCAAGACTGTTTGGTAGAAACTCAGCTCCCTCAAGATCACCCCATTTTCCATCACCCTTTGGGCATATGATGTCCATTTCTCCCAACTAGAAGGCCTTTATCAAAATTCCCTCATCGTTCTAGCGAGAAAAATAGTCTTGATTGACATTGAAGTCATAGATGCCCATTTGGACTACAACATCCTACTTAGGTGTAGTTATATGTATGCCATGAAAAAAATAGCTTCATCTATTTTTCATACCATTCTCTTCCCCAATAATGGGAATATCATCATAGTTGATCAACTAATGCATTACGAGCCCCTTCCTTCTATAAATTTGGATAGTATCCTTTGCTTCATAAGGGAACAGTCAGATATCTCACTAGTCGTAGAAGTGGGTCCAAGAATATTTAAAGACCCATATCTTCTGGGTTGTGAGGGGGTGCGCCAAATTTGAAAATCCCATCACCTGATGATTTACATGAGAGATAAGGGATTTTCTGAGGGGGAGTCACAAGGGGACTAATATTTCCCCCCACTACTTAGGTGAAGCCTTCATTTATTTGAGGCATTTTTTTCAATTTTTAATAGTTTTCTAAATTAATCTTGGATTAAGGGATTAGGGGTTTTGTATCTTCAAAATACCTAAAATATTTCATATATTATATTGTGATTGGTTTTCTCTCGGTTAATTGTTTCCAACGTAAATATTTGTGTACTGTGTGGATGAGCCATTAATTAATTTTTGTTTTTCTTAAGAATCTATATACATTTATTTAATCCACAGGTTTAAAATTTACACAAACATGGTACTATCCATCCATATTAGGTATTTTGACCCATAGTATATGGTACCAATACCATCACTTCCCACCAAAACAACTACATTACCCATTCAGAATTTGGTTCAACCGCCAACACCTCAACCTGATCACGTAGTTGGTGTAAATGATACCAACACTGAAGGAGAAAATAAAGAAAGTTGGGGGAACCCCTCAAACCACTCCTAGAGTTAAACCCCTGTGTGCATTATGTGAGGCATAAGGTCACCCCACTAATTTATGTCCCACCCTTCCAAAATTAGGAAACTAATTCATTTCCCTAAGGTAGTACCACTAATTCCTACGATGGTATCTACAACCATCGACTCTACCCCATATTATACCACCACAAATATTAAGCCTTGCATACTAACTTCACATGAACCATATGTTCAAAATATGGCCATTACACCAACCATTTCCCAACTCTACCCTGATTCTAGGAGACACTATCATTATTCCACCAAACATCCCTACCTGACCCACTCCAACCACACGACATGATTTTTTACCTCTTTCCCCACATGTCATACTAGTGAAGCTATGGACATACACCCTTCCTCCTTGTCCAACTAATTCACCAACAATTCCTTGGAAAGAGATTCTCCCTCCTCGTGGGGAGTATGGTACACACATGTGTGTACATATCTGGTATCTTTCTTCTAGTGAAGGATCAACCCCTTCAGTCAAACAAACCATTCCTATTAAAAATGGTAACACTACCTTGAAAGCATCATTTTCTTCCATTCTCTCAATAACTACAACATCTAAAACCCATAATGATATGTCCAACGCGTTTGAGACATCTAGAACCTTCGTCCCATACTAATTTGTTCATAACTATGTGTTGATGGTCCTTAAACCCCTTGATTCAACAGTAGGAACCAAACCCGCCACCAAGGCCCAATTAGACTCTGCAGCATTTAATAGTGGAATGGTTCTCCAGATCTTGCGATCTGGCCAAATTATCGATGAGCTTTACGTTTTCTTGTGAAGTCCCTTCCTTTAGTTTGGACTATTCTATTTTGTATATTTTCTCTTGGGTGGGACTGCTATGAGATGTAAGCCAGTATAAACTAACTTGGAAAAAAAAATGGAATTAAGCATAACTAAGGGGAAGAGGTTGAACTTGGGATAACTCGCTGCTCAAGCATGAAGATGACAATTTTATACCACAGGAATAGTACTAATACATTAACCATGTGAGCATCCAATTACTGTCTGAGATACTAACTACCAGAAAGAAAAACACATATGCAATAAGATAATGGTAAGAAAAATAATTCGTCTACCATAACCATTCATCACATAATAACACAACGACTCATATTCATCATTAAATCAAGGAATATAAAAACATTGCACCAGATAACTTGACAACAAAATTAATTTCTCTTACTCATTACAACATCATTCATGAAATAGGATAGGAAATAGTTCTTCTCCACATCCAATCACACATAAAGTTGATGAAAATAACTTGTCTTTGGTCCAGAAGGACTTCTCAATTCAAAGCAGCTTCAAAATAATTTGTAACAACCAGAAAGAAAGAGTTATTTCCACAACCATCGACCCTTAACTAATTGGTCAATGTATTTATTTATAATCTAAAGTTCAACTGAAAACAATGGCTAAGTGCAATTTAAGAAAAGAAAAATACGCCACATGGCATCATCTTCTAATAGTTTCTTTAATAGTCAACTAAAGATAGTTCTTTGAAAGGATGACTTTTCTCGTACTCAGACCAACTGATAAACAACTCTTCATAGGTTTGGGCCCATGGGAACCTGTGCTTCTCCATAGGAGTCATGTAGAATCCTTTGACCTCCATTGAATGCGCTCGGTACTTCACTAGACTAGTGTTTAACTGTTGTAGCATGGTTTGAGCCTTCATCGGATTTTCCATAAATCTTTGCACTTGTCTTGGTGATGTATCGGTCACCTTGGCTAGCTCTTAAGCCCATGGTGAATCCTACTTGGCATGCGATCCGACTATGTCGCATAAGTCGATGAAGTTGTCGAGGTCATCGTGCGGAGTATATTCGGGGAGTTCTTCCCACTTAATATTCTTGAAAATTTCTTCCCAATGTGGGAATACCGTCTTGGTCCCAATGTTTTCCTCTATGTCTCCGAAGGCTAGGGGTTGAATGAAATATTTCTTGGTGGCAGTTTTGATGACGGGCATCGGTTTTGGAGAGAATTCCAATTGTCTCACCATCGTTGGGGAGGAACCTTCTCCCACCTTTGGTTCTTGTAGCTTTGGTTCTCTTGGAGATTTCCTGGTGGTTGGTTTCTTCAGAGGCATCATTCCTCCAACCGAAAACAATCTTCAGGAAGGTGTGCAGGGTGACATTGGATAAAGCATATGAAATGAAGCATAAAAGATCCATCGAATGGTACATACTTGTAATGCTTGCTAAAATGTTGTTTTTATACTCACCGAACCTTGGAAGTTATCCCCGGACTGCTCGTCTCGCTCCTCTGGATGATCTGGATCCCTTCGTGCATAGAATAACCCTATTTTCAATGACTTAGAGAATATAACGGGAGAGATCCTACAATTCGTATCAACCAGCTAATACGAGTAATGGGTGAAATTAAAAGCAATCTACCACTGAAACTCTGCAAATAAATTCTACGTGGGTTGACGACGGAGGCGTGGGGGGGGGATGCATTATATTGGTAGGTTTCAACGGTATTTTGATTCATGCATGAATTAGCAATTAGTGTGATATTTTGGAATTAATTAACCATTAAATGCATCGTATCTATCATATCTCAGAGGCAAAACATCCCATCGCATCATCTTCTTAGTGGCTAGATCGAGAATCGACGGTATCCTTATGCATGATGCCATCTGTATCCTCCTAAGAAAACTTTCGACGTTGATTTTCTTCATCGTATGGTATTGATGCGGTGTCGTTGACTCAGAATACCAGGCACTAATGATCGAAAACTTAACTTATGGGTAACGGTCGGAGTTGGGGCTTTGTTTAAGTTGAACGCACTAAACGTAGCTTGAAATTGCGACTGCTAGTGTCGGGACAGTGTCTGACGGCCTTGGGAATAACGCTAACACACAGTCTCTTCACGGGTTATCATCCTTCAAAACTCTTGGTGCCGAAAACATCTTGGAGGTTGGCGATTATTATTTCATTTTTTGTTCAATGCTTATTCTCTTAACCTTTCATCGATGTTGAATTGATCAGTCATCGGCGATATTCTTGGTGGTGCTTGTCGCAAAATAAATTTCACGTCTACCAATGCCAACGAAGATCGGGGCTCGACAATTTTTTTTCTCTCTAGTGTTCTCTTTCACGCTTAATCCTTCCCAATGTCGAAATACTTAAGCAAATCCGGGAAAACTTTGATTGTCATTTCTCTAATTTAGATATTAGTCTTTTAAGTTAATGATTTTCACATGTCCAAGCAAGATTTTAAAGACTTAATGAGAAACCAAAAGATAATAAAAGGACACATTTTTTATATCAGACAATGCCATAAGGTCAAGTGGTACCCAAAAAGTGAAATTTTTATGTAGATATTTTAGGGTGTGTTGAGTGCTCAACAAATGGAAATTCACTGGGAGAATGTAGAATCTATGTTCTTCCTTCATGCTCAGTTGGTACGAAAGCTGGTGGAGAAACTTTCTTGGTTTTAAATCAGAGCCTCTTTTACCTGTGGCAATTTGAAATCCTTCGGTTGATGCTTTCGGGCTTGCCCATGGGGTTTCTACCTTTATTCCTCCTTCGTTTCCTATAACCCTCACTTATGCCCCCTTTTTACAAAAGTCTTTCAAAGCATTCACTGGAATGAATCTCTTAGTTACCTTTACTCATTCGCTCTAGTGTTGCTCCACTTCCAGCGAGCCTCAAAATCCCCGACAGAGTCACCCTGACATCACAGGCCTTGCTTCACTGCCAATGAGAATCCATATCCCCAACGGAGATATCTGCATACCCTCCCCTACTGATCACTATTTTGATAATTTCCATTTTATTTTGGCATGATACCCTGAGCGAGTGAGAGAGGATGACATATGTTTATTTCACAAAGTTAGATGGTTAGGTGGACCCTTTGATATCTTTGTGTTCGGGTTCATGTAGTCCTTTCTGGATTTCCTTCTTACCCTTAAGGTCTTACCAAACCACTAGGTAGACACTTCTATCATTTCTTCTAAGTTGTTTGTTTGTGCGGGTTAGATGGAGGCTCCTCAAAACAACCACAAGTTCCTTGATGCTTCTTGTGTTGTATGTGAGCGATGAGTTCGGAACAGAGTTCGCTATGTTGCATGACTTAAGGTCAACCATTTTCCTTCTAAACACAACTTTCAAAAGCACAGAAATCCATAAAGAAAAATAAAATCAAAAAAGAAAAGTATTTGGAAATCCTGAAAACACTAAAACAAGATGCCTTTCCTTTTTTATTTTTATTTTTTATTTTTTTATTTTTATTTTATTTTTTATTTTTTTATTTTTAATATTGGAAATATTGTTTGAGGGATTGGCCATTTAATGGAAGGGCTTCAGGTTACCCCCTCAGATTCTGTAACCAATAAGTTCCCACCCCAATCTTCTCAGCCACCTGGAAAGGTCCAAGACACAGACTCTGAAACTTAGAATGTTTCCGTTTCAGCTCATTTTCGTTGTCCCATTTTAGTACTAAGTCTCCTATTTAAAAATCCTTCTCTTTGGCCTTATGATTGTCAAACCACATTTTCATTATCTGCTAGTGAGCTATGAATTTCGACTTAGCCTTTTCTCTCTCCTCTTCTAGCATGAGCAGAGTATCAATTCTTTTTTGTATGACCAATGAGGGATCCCTGTTGGAATCTTGGGCTAGTTGAAGAGATGGAAGATAAATCCCATTTGGGAGAATGGCTTCATGTCCATAAACTTAGAAGTACAGAGAATTTCCTATGGATTATTTGGTTGCGACCCTATCGGCCCATAAAGCGTTATGGAGTAGATTATGCCAATTCCTTTGGTTATTTGCAACTGTCTTCTTTAGTATTCTTACTAGGTTCTTATTGGTCAATTCTACCACCATGTTTCCCTGTGGATAATAATTTGTAAAGTACCTAATTATGATTCCTTTGTCAAAAGAAAAATTCGCCAGTCAGGTGGAAGAGAAACAAGTTGCATTATCAAAAACCAGGACAGAAGGGACACCAAACCTCATGATTAATTGTTTCTCTATGAATCGGATCACCACTTTTTCATTTACATGAGTCAAAGGAATAGTCTCTGCCCATTTTGTGAAGTAATCAATGGAAGTCATAATGTACTTGTTTTGTTTTGAAGAGCTTGGTGTGATTTAACCTATGATATCTAACCCCCATTGCTCAAAAGGCCTAGAGACAATCACTGGCTGGAATGGGATTTCCACTCTCTTCTCTCTCCTGGCTCTTACTTGACAAGTTTTACAGTTTCTAGCATAGGTGTGGGCATCTTTGAACAAGGTGGGCCAATAATAACCAACTCTTAGTATCTTATGAGCGGTGGTGTTTCCTACAAAATTTCCACTAGCAGGGACATCATGGAGCTCCTTGAGAACTTTGTCTTCATATTCATGTTAGAGACATCTTAAAAGTACCCCATCATAATTAATCCAGAAGAGTATCGAATTTATGAGGTGATATTGTGCAGATTTTAACCTGAGAGCTCTCCTTTCCGTGGGGTTGAGATTTGTTGGGTTGGCCCCATGGTGTAGGAGGTAATTTGGATCCTTATACCAAGACTCAGGCCCTGGGGAAATCTATGAAGATTCACCACACCATAATGTCATTTCATTCTCCCATCCAAAATCTACATTTACTTGGTCCTGGGCTTCAGCTGTGAGTTTTCACAACCCTTGTCCTTTGACAATTTTGGCAGGTTTTATATCTAGATCAAATTCTTGAACCACTTCCATCAATTTCCCTCTTCTTTCACCCATCTCTTGCTGAGTAAACAAGGATCATACTGTGGGGTGAGGCACAATCACTTCAGTGTGGTTCTTGAGGATGTAAGACCTAAAGTGTTTTACTGCCTTGTATACCGCATAGGCCTATTTATCAATAGCAGGATAGTTAAGTTTGTCTCCCTAGAGATTAGTGCTCATTAAAGACACCAGAGCTTCATTGTTTTCATCATCCTTCTGAGTCAATAGTGCAGCTAACGACTGCTTGGAGGCGAAAGTATAGAGGAATAAATCCCTATTGAAATAGGGACATCGCAACATAGGGGCCTGGGATATAGAAGTTTTAATATTGCTGAAAGAATACTTTCATTCATCATCCCACTTAAATCCGACATCTTTGCGAATCATCTTTTGTAAGGGTTTGATTATTTTCGCGAAATCAGGAGTGAATTTTCTCACAAAATTGATTTGCCCGAAAAAGGATTGCATAGATTTCTTGTTATGGGGCAATGAGAGTTGAGCTATGGATTTAATCCTTTCTGGGTCTATGCGAATACCTTCTTGGGATATAATATGACCTGAAAACTTACATTCCTCGATGCCAAAAATAGTTTTCTTTGGATTTAAGGATATATCGTATTTCCTACACCTTTCAAAAATCTGAGTTAAGTGTTGGATGTGTTCCTCTCTGTTCTTTGAATACACAGTTATGTCATCTAGATACACTACCACACACTTTTTGATTAGTCCCTGAAATTCTATATCCATGGCCCTTTGGAAGGTCACTCCTGCATTAATTAACCCAAAAGGCATTCATTTATAAGTGAAGGTTCCCCACTTGGTTTGGAAGGTATTTTTGAAACGATCCTCCTCCGACACCAGGAATTCGTTGTAACCTGAGAAATCATCCAGTAGAGAGAAAATATTTGAGCCAGACATGGTCTGTAGGAGTTGATCCATTGGTGGGATTGGGTAATTATCCTTTTCTGAAGCTCTGTTGAGGTTTCTTAAATCTACGCATAAGCGAATTTCTCAAGACTTTTTCCTCACAGGAACCAGATTTGCTACCCATGCGGAATGCCTGACCTGAAAAATGATCTTGGAATCTAAAATTTTCTTTAATTCTTGATACATGAGAAGTTTCAAGGATGGGTGATACTTTCAGAGCTTTTTTTGGAAAGGTTTCACCTCAGGTTTCAATGGTATAGTGTGTTGAATGATCCAGGTGTCGTAGATTTTTAGGTCTCAGTAGAACCATGCAAAAACATCTGATATTGTCTAAACAGTTTGAGATAAGCCTTTCTTTCCTCTTTAGATATGGTCTTGTCGATATTCACATTCTTTCAATTTTCTGAGGTTCAGAGATTTATAGTTTCATGCAGGGGACTGGAGCTACCGGTCTTATCATTCTTAGGCCCCCTAAAGCGTTATTTCAGGTCAAAAAAAAATTCTAGATTAGCTATCCCCTTCGGGATGGTGTGAGATTTCGATCTGTCAATAGGCTAGTATGTTCAAGGATTAGTTTTTTTCGCATGGTCCTGGAATATCTCATTGTCAATGGATAAATCTTTGAAATTTTCTTGGTTAGTTCGAAAGTTTGTGATATGTTCATTTCTTTCAAAGACTTTCCAATTAGAGATATTGTTAGGCAACAATGGTTTGTAGAGTAGTTCCATAGTGAATCGGGAGGCTTCATAGTCTTCCAGAGGTGACAGCCTTGAAGCAGTTGTGGCCATGGAATCAGCAAGGATGTTCTTTGCTATGGGGATTGCGGTAATATTGAAATCTTCAAAATGCTCCATTAACCTATGCACTTCCTGCTGATAATTCTTCAGGTCCGGGGAATTGAAATGTATAGTATTCCTTACTTGTCTAATGATAATCTTCGAGTCCCCGAAAACTTTCAATTCTTTGACGTTCAAGTCTATGGATTTCTTTAACCCTTGTACTAGAGCTTCATACTCGGTGGTGTTATTTGTGCATTCTAATTCTAGTCTACAGGACAAGAAATGATGTTTACCTTTTGGATCAATGAGGATGCACCCTGCCCCTAATCCTTCCTGCGATTTAGATCCATCAAAGTATATGGTCCAAATTTGTGAATGACAATCACCCTCTTCTTCTCCCTTATTTATTTTTAGCTTTCCTATCTCTTGTTCTATAATTTCTAATGTAGGGTCTTGGAATAAGAGGGTGTCTTCTGTCAGTATCGACGATTTCTCTTGAAAAACCATTTCAAAGATTTGAGTGAGGGGGACATCGGACAAGAGAGGATAAAAGTTTCTAAAGTGGGAATCGTAGGAATAATTGCCCAACACGGGGAAATATGTAGACGAGGGTTCATTCATGGTTTCTAGATCAGTGATTGTATGTTTTAGATATCTCTCCCTATCATTTCTGATCATATTCTTGTATCCCTTTAGTGGTAGCCAAAGGTGTGCCCAATATGTTCTAAAGTACCCATTTAACTTCTCAGGCCAATATCAACTTCGTAATAACCCATAGGCCTCTTGGATGTCTACCACGATGATGTCAATCACTTGTACAAATTTAGGATGTGTCACTATTCTGCTCATTACATTCTTGAGTTCCCCCATGACTTTGACCTGGGTCATGTCTAGTTGTATCACATGTTTGTCCCTCTGTAGAGGAACAACATTTAATTTTCTACAAATTGACAAGGGCATAACGTTGGAATATGCTCTTGAATCTCCCAAACAATTATGGAGGTTCCTGTTGAAAACTTCGAACGTTAAGAGGAAAGTTGGGACAAAAGGCTTCCCCTTATTATCTTCCCAACATGTATTCACGGTTGGTTTATTTATTGGGTCTATGGAAGTTAGATTTCTTTCTTGACCATTGCCAGTCGTAGGGTCTTCTACTGAGTTCAAAGCTTGTAGTAGGAAGTCCTTCTACTGAGGGATTATGCATATGTCCATGACTGATATGTTATCCCTTAACTTCTTCAAATCTTCAACTACGTTGTAATCCAGTTTGGGCGATTCTTGGGTATGGATGCTTATAAGTTTTTTATTGGGAGAAAAAGGTGCTTTCGGGTGATCGGGGATTGTCTTATTTCGTGAAGTTTGGGTAGAACTGATGTATTTTGAGACAGGTGGACCTTTACTATGCGTATGCACCACCGAGACCTCGACGGCTGGTTCTTGAGACTCAAACAGGTCGTCGAAAGGCATGATCAGGTCAGGATCCCATATCAGCATGGTTGTATCTTGTTGTGGATCAACTTCTTCCTGGTTGGAAATATTCATAACTGAACTGCTTGATTGTTCAGTCAGGGATACTTCACCTAGAAACTGATTGGCCATCAAATTCATGGCATGCACCCATTGAGGGTAGTCTCTTTCGGAGTAGTTTTCCTGGTGATACGTACAGAAAGAATCATATGCTACATTCCCTAGATCAATATTTAAGTTAGCTGGGGGAGGTTCAATCGCCTTGAACGGTGGGTTCCTTTTAAATAAATTCTTATAGGGCCTTTGGCCTTGGTTTTCTTCCCCTGTGTTTCTCCTCATATCTATGATATCGTTTGATAATTTCTTAACCATGCATTGTACATCTTCTATGTCTCCATTACCCTTGTCGGGATTTTGTTCTTCTTGTTTCCCCGATGGTCTAGTAAAAAGGAGTCCTCTCCTGGGAGGAAGTTGAGATTCGTTCTTAAATAAGGAAACCTGGCCTTCTTTACACCCTTTCATCTGGAATTTTCTCATCTTGGCTTCTTCAAAATTTTCATCTAGGGTTCGTTTAACATCCCTTTTCACGAACATGGAAATAGAAGCTCGGAGAGCGTTAGCATAAACTTTGATTTGCAATTCCTGAGTTGGATTAGCTTTGGGTTGGAACTTGTTCAAGATGTTCATGAATATTTGATTAAATTCTTTGACCCTTTCTTTCGAACTCATGGTGGTGGCGAACAACTCGGCCATCAGAGCTCCTGTAGTAGTTTCTTCGACAAATTTGTCTAGAAAATATTTCTGAAACTTTGTCCAGTTGGTTATAGATCCTATCGGCAGATTGAAGTACCACATGGAACATGAGTTTTCAAACGTATAGGGGAAAAGTCTACATACTATATCTTCACATTGGACGTTCATAAGCCTGACCGCTAGTATAATTTTCTTGATATGATCTTCAGGAAATCCATAGGTTTCATGATCTAACTTAGGAAGCAACTTCTTTGGATGACGAGGAAGGTTATGAACGAGTCCTGGGAGGGCCAAAGAATCTTTGGCCAACTAGGGTAGATTTTTCAGAGGTGGGTTCCCCCTTTCATCATTATGGTATTTGTTGCCTTCCATATCTTCAAAATCTGAGTTAAACTCCTCCTCTTCCAAAAAATTGTTCGGTTCAGAGACATCGTCGACTGGCGTTTCAGGTATCAAATCAAGAGGATCTTGGATTTCTGTAATTTTGAAATCTGTTAAGTCTTCTACCGAGTGCACGAAAACCTCATCGGGAGTACTAACCACTGGTCTTATTTGTTGTTTTCTTCAAGGGAGTATGGGAGCTAAGGAAAATGCATCGATCTGTCAGGCATAGGCTCTTGTGATTCTTTTGAATTGGTTTACCTCCTCGTGAGGAAGAGCATAGGATATTTCAGGGTGAAATGGTTCTCCCTCTAGCTAGCATGAATCACTTGTTCCAGGAGTACTCAACATGTGTGGGCTATCTTGGGAATTATTAGCCATGAATGTGCGTTGTTTTGAATCTATAGGTTGTTTGAAATACTCTATAGAATATATATCCAGCCATTCATTCTCATGCCCTCCTTCTAGCACCAATTCTGTTGATGGTCCTTAAATCCATTGATTCAACAATAGGAACCAAACCTGCCACTGAGGCCCAATTAGACTCTACAATGTTTAATAGTGGAATGGTTCTCTGGATCTTGCGATTCGGCCAAATTATCGATGAGCTTTATGTTTTCTTGTGAAGGCTATTCCTTCAGTTTCGATTATTCTCTTTTGTATATTTTCTCTTGGGTGGGACCGATATGAGATGTAAGCCTATATAAACCAACTTGGAAACAAAAATGGAATTAATATTAACTAACAGGAAGAGGTTGAACATGGGATAACCCGTTGCTCAAGCATGCAGATGACAATTTTATACCACAGACCTAGTACTAATACATTAACCATGTGAGAATCCAATTACTGTCTGAGATACTAACTACCAGAAAGAAAAACATATATGCAATAAGATAATGGTAAGAAAAATAATTCGTCTACCATAATCGTTCATCACATAATAACACAATCATCCATCTTCATCATTAAAGAAAAGAACAACAAAACATTGCACCAGACAACTTGACAACATAATTAATTTCTCTTACTCATTACAACATCATTCATGAAACAGGATACAAAATAGTTCTTCTCCACGTCCATTCACACATGCAGTTGATGAAAATAACTTGTCTTTGGTTCAAAAGGATTTCTCAATTCAAAGCAGCTTCAAAATAATTCTTAACAACCAGAAAGAAAGAGTTCTTGCCATAACCATTGAACCTTAACTAATTGGTCGATGTCTTTATTTATAATTTAAAGTTCAATTGAAAATAATGGATAAGTGTAGTTTAATAAAAAAAAAATACGCCACATGGAATCATCTTATAATAATTTCTTTAACAGTCAAATGAAGATATTTCTTTTAAAGGATGACTTTTCTCGTACTCAAACCAACTGATAAAAAACTCTTCATAGGGTTGGGCCCATGGGAACCTGTGCTGCTCCATTGGATCCACGTAGAATCCTCTGACCTCCACCGCATGCGCTCAGTACTTCACTAGACTAGTGCTTAACTGATGTAGCACAGTTTGAGCCTTCATCGGATGTTCCATAAATCTTTGCACTTGTCCTAGTGATGTATTGGTCACCTTGGATAGCTCTTTGGCCCATATTGAATCCTACTTGGCATGCGATATAACTATGTTTCATAAGTTGATGAAGTTGTTGGGGTCATTGTGTGGAGTATATTCGGGGAGTTCTTCCTTCTTAATCTTCTTGAAAATTTCTTCCCAACGCGGGAATACTGTCTTGGTCCCAATGTTCACCTCTGTGTCTCCAAAGGTCTGGGTTTGAATGAAATATTTCTTGGTGGTGGTTTTGATGACGAGTACCGGTTTTGGAGTGAATTCCAATTGTCTCGCCACCACTGGGGAGGAACCTTCTCCCACCACTGGTTCCTGTAGCTTTGGCTCTCTTGGAGATTTCTTCATGGTTGTTTTCTTCGGAGGCATCATTACTGCAACCAAAAACAATCTTTAGGCAAGTGTGCAGGGCGACATTGGATAAAGCATATGAAATAAAGCATAAAATATCCATCGACTGGTACATACTTGTAATGCTTGATAAACTATTGTTTTTATACTCACTATACCTTGGAAGTTATCCCCGGATTTCTCATCTCGCTCCTCAGTGTGATCCAGATTCCTTCGTGCACAGAATAACCATGTTTTCAATGACTTAGAGAATATAACGGGAGAGATCCTACGAGTCATATCAACAATTTAATATGAGTAATGGGTGAAATTCAAAACAATCTACTGCCGAAACTCTGCAAATAAATTCTATGTGGTTTGATGGCAGAGGCACAGAGCGAAATGCATTATATTGGCAGGTTTCAATGGTCTTTTGATTCATGCATGAATTAGCAATTAGTGAGATATTTTGGAATTAATTAACCTTTAAATGCATTGTATCTAGCTTATCTCATATCCAAAATGTCCCATGACATCATCTTCTTAGTGGGTAGATCGGGAATCAGTGGTATCCTTATGCATGTTTTTGTTGTTATCCTCCTGAGAAAACTTCAGACGTTGATTGTATTCATTGTATGGTATCGATGCGGTGCCGCTGACTCAGGATACTGGGAACTAATGACCAAGAACTTAACTTATGTGTAACAGTCAAACTCGGGGCTGTGTTTACATTGAACACACTAAACTGAGCTCAACACTGCAACTGTCGATGTCAGGAGAGTGTTTGACGGCCTTGGGAATAAATATAGCTCACAGTCTCTTCATGGGTTATCATCCTTCAAAACTCCCGATGCCGAAAATGTCTCAGAGGTCAACGATTATTATTTCATTTTTTGTTCAATACTTATTCCCTTCACCTTTCATCGATGTCGAATTGATCAGTCATCGACAATATTCTTGGTGGTGCTTGTGGAAAAATATATTTTGCGTCTGTCGATGCTGACGAATATCGGGGCTCGAAAAACTTTGGTTCTCTCTAGTGTTCTCTTTCATGCTTAATCCTTCCCGATGTCGAAATCCCTAAGCATGTCAGGGAAAACTTTGACTGTCATTTATCTAATTTAGATATTAGTATTTTAAGTCAATGATTTTCACATGTCCAAGAAATCTTTTAAAGACTTAATGAGAAACAAAAAGATAAGAAAGGACACATTTTTCATATCAGACAATGCCATAAGGTCAAGTGGTACCCAAAAAGTGAAATTTTTACATAGACATTTTAGGGTGTGTTGAGTTCTCAACACTATGATCATCCTTTCTCATATTATGTCTTTCATTTAGATAAAGACATTTTAGATCTCATGAAGGCACCTAACTATCCCTAGGATGCAATGCACTACCAATTATTCTTCCTACCACATGATGTTATTAAAACCACTGTGAGAACCAATGTTTGTGCAGTGGAAACCAAAGACTTCATCCCTCCAGGGCACATTGATTGGTTCAAAAACCCAATTCCTACCCTCAATGCTTTTGAAGAAGGGAACATGCCCAACATTTACCCCACTATTAAGGTGGAAATTTCCATCAAAATCATATTCATTGGGGAAATCACCCTCGGTTCCATGTGCTCCATTGAAGAAGTAATTTCCTACAAGGATTTCTTTTAGGAGTATCATGATATTTTTTCCTGGTCATACATAGAAATTCCAGGTCTTGACCCAACCATTGTCAAACAATTATTGCACCTGTTCACCAAAATAAGTAGCCTTTGCATCCTTATAAATCCATGGCTATCAAAAAAAAAAAAAAAAAAATTATGTACTGCAAGGTTCATATACCCCATCACGTATACTTCATGGGTTTGTAACCTTGTTCCCGTTAAAAAAAAATAGGGAACCATTTGTGTCTACATTGACTTTCAAGACCTCAACTAAGAATGTCCCAAGGACAACTTTCCTACCCCTTTCATTGATCAAGTCATCGATGCCTATGTTGGACAAGAAGCCTTGTCATTTATGCATGGATTCTTTGGATACAACCAAATTCAAATACACCATGAATATCATTACAAAATTGCATTTACCACCCCCTAGGGAAATTTTTCATATCACATTATGCCCTTTGGTATAAACAACGTTGGAGCCACATTACTTCGAGTGATGAAATATGTCTTTCATGATCTCACACATCTAATCCTGGTATACTTGGATGATCTCACTACTCATTCTAAAATTCAATCCCAACACTCAAGGTATTTGTGAGTCATCTTTCAAAGATGTTGACAAAACAACATCCGCCTTAATTCCCTTAAGTGCATGTTTTGAATCAGTTTTGATCACTTTATCATTTTCATTGTATCAAAGAAAGGAGTCACAGTGGTCCCTCTTAAGTTCCAAGCCGTCAGTGACATACCCCCTCCCAAAACCTTGCACCAATTTCAAAGCCTTCAGAGAAAAACAAACTTTCTATGTCACTTTGTCCCTGACTACGCAACTTGCACCCATGGCTTCTTGCACCTATTACACCAATTTGTCCCATTCAAATGGGACCAACATGCTCAAAAAAATTGAATCATTGAAATAATATCTCTCCAAAGAACCTTTGATCGTTACCCCTAACTTTGACAAAGACTACATCCTGTACTTTTCAGCTTCAAAAGTGTCAGTTGTAGGAGTCCTCATTCATCTAGGTGAAGACGGGCATGAACACATCATTTATTACATTAGTAAAATCTTATCAGGGCCACCTTTGAAGAACAACCACGAAGAAAATATCCTCCCTTTTTTGGTTCTTGTAGTCCATAAACCACACCATTATATTTTTCTTTGCACCACCAAGGTTGTTGTAAATTCCAATCCCATGCATTATTTACTGAGCCGACATCATATTAATGGAAAATTTTCATGATGGATCATGATTCTTCAGGAATATGATATAGATTTCAATACTCCCAAGAGTAAGTAAGAACTATTATGTACAGAGTTCATCTTTGATCTTCCATCAGATACCCAGGATACTCATGTGAATGAAAAACTTCCTAGATGAGTATATGTTCTTCATTTCATCTGATGACCCATGGTACGGTGACATTCTCATCTACCTGTGTACACAAACATTTGGCCCGCCCCTGTCTCGGGATAATAATCAATGTATCCGCCACTAGGAGCCATGTTATCTCCTCATAAGACACATACTATATCATAGGGGAGTGGATATCATCCTATGTCATTGTCTCACCCTAGTTGAGGCAGAGTGGGTTTTAAATTATTTCCATAGTGGCGCTTGTGGGGGACACCTCTTAGGTATGTCTACCTTTAGAAAGTCAT
The DNA here is from genome assembly GCA_000966675.3 of Picea glauca. Classification (NCBI taxonomy): domain Eukaryota; kingdom Viridiplantae; phylum Streptophyta; class Pinopsida; order Pinales; family Pinaceae; genus Picea; species Picea glauca. The sequence continues at coordinate 88,348 of JZKD02S1742035.1, read as the reverse complement.
CGGGGTTGATTATTTTTGGCATACTTTGTTTCATGACTTCATACACATAGTTAGTGGTGTAATAAGTGTCAAGTGTACACACATAAAGCATGATCCCCACTAGATCCATTACACCCTATCATCACCACTAGCCCTTTTTGCAAATGGAGCACATATTTTATGACATGCAACCTTCCATCTAGTAACGAGCACAAGTACACTATTGTAGCCAAAAAACACCTCACTAAATGGCCTGAAGCCATTCCCACATTCACTAACATTATAGACACGGCAACCCACTTCTTCTTTAACCATTTCATCACTCGCTTTGGTGTTCCCCTACAACTAGTTTTAGACCATGATAAACATTTTGAGAATGAAGTATTTTCTAAATTGCCCTCTCATTTCATATTCATCCATGAGTTTTATTCACCCTACTACTCCCAGTCTAATGGATAGGTTGAGGCTGTTAAAAAAACTCTCAAAACTGTGTTACAATGAATCATGAACAAACATAAGACCAATTGGTGCCACATGTTATTGTATGCATTATGGGCATACCAAAAAATGATCAAAACTAACATAGGATTCACACCCTTCCACCTCGTTCATGGGGTAGAAGTTTTATTACCCATTGAGTGTGATATCCCAACACTCTACATGACAGTTGAATTGCTACCCGACACCACCCTTGTTGAACAATGGATTATTTCCTTAGAGACTCTTAACGAAGACCAAAGATCCTCCTTACAAAAAAGTGATGTTTGGAAAAGAGTTCTAAAGCTACTTTCGATTTCCACATCAACCTTCATTCCTTTAACGAAAACAACTTGGTTCTAGCCTATGACATTGCCCATGATACCCTATGCCATAGGAAGTTTGAATCTCTTTGGTGCAACCCTTTCATCATCAAACAATTCCTTTTAAAGGGAGCATACATCCTTTCTCACCCCTAAGGCTCCCTCCTCAAGGTCCCTATTAACGGGTTATACTTTAAGAGGTTCTACCCATAAAGTCACCAACCTACTTTGAAGGTCCCTTCTATGTACATATCTTTTTTATTAAAGAGTCCATAGAGTTTTTAATATTTTTTACACACTCATCAAAAATATTTTCACATTTCCAATTTCTTGTACTTCCTTTCTTTATCAAATGAAACCATCCAGTGACATACCACATCCATTTATCTGATAGTGCTAGTCGATGAACTTGGAACCTTTCTTCATATGTTTGGTACATTTATATCCCTACACATACACTACTCGAATATAGTGGTATATGTCTAGGGTCAAGTACAAACAACCAAGTAGAATATGCTATCATGATTAGTCTCCTAGTCGATTTTGTTCACCTTTTCATTCATCACATCAGCATGTTATTAGATTCTCATCTCGTCATCTTGTAATTAAACAATGTATATCATGTATGTGATACTTTCTTATTTAGAAAATACCTACAATTGAAACTTCTATCAAGAAATTTTGAATCCATTACATTCACACACGTTCCTAGAAGTCAAAATCAAGTTGCAGATCATGTTGTTAATGAAATTCTAGATTGGCATTTGTTTCATTAATAAAATCATTGTTTCTCATGTTTTATCTATCCATCACATCATATAAAGAAAATGAAATCATAAATACATTCAAATCACATAACACACCATAAAATGAAACGCCAAAAAATATGTATATCATCATAAGTTTCAGAAAATGGGGTACAATACAAAAGGTCGACCCTCACTATGGTCGTGATTAGTACTCATATACAAAAAAAAATGGGGATGTTTCCCCTATACAATTATGGTACAAAAATGTGGACCTATCCTGTGTAACATCATAAAGCACCTATGGTGCCTCCAACTCAATAAACCCACCATCAACTCCCCTTCCTGGTGGTCCCCTTGCAAGTGATTCTCCTCCAGATGGAGGTACCCCGCTAGTAGGTGGCCTCAACTATCCTATGAAAGCCACACCAACAATTGACTCCTCTCTCATGCTCAAATTACACTCTGGTTCCAAGCCCAGACATTTCTTGAGGACCTCATTGCCTTAGATCGTGATCCAATGTGCCTTTGGCACCCCTCATAGTACCCGATCCAAATGACTACTTAGATCATCAATATGCACCTGCAGATCTGGCTCACCCCCAACCGCTCTTTCCCTTCTTGGTGGGGTATGTGAAGGCCCTAGCCCCACATCATACTTACATCATCTCCATCCATATCTAGTTTGGCACTCAAAGGCCTCTTCCACATGGTCACGTACTGTGAAAACCTTGTGTCCTTACGGTCCAACATATGCAAGCATAAACATAGTCACCCAACATAAAACAAAAAATAAAACATGATAACCTCATTTATCCCAACCCTCTCCAGGAGGAAGGATCATATCAAAATCCTGTTGATAGTCCATAAGGGAATACGGGTACTCCAAAATGACTAGAGGGGTATGAAGCCAAAATGCATGGAACCTATCAATAATGTAATGACCAATAGAACCACCACTCTGTTGAACTAATATCCTATCTCATCATCTCAAATGAAGAAACCTTGCTCGTGAAGCATCCAAAATTAGTTGTGGTCACAAAATTATGACCTTTTCAAGGAAAAAGATAAAAATAATGAGGCCAAAAGAAAATTCTATGCCTCTTCCTTTGACACAATGAGTCAATTGAAAAACAATCCACTCCCTCATCAAGAGCACCCAAGAAAATTCCCGACATTGGAGCTTTGACTCCACAATCCTCATATGTGCACTTGATATGTGCTAACTGGATAAGAATCCATAGAT
>JZKD02S1742035.1:74419-85567 GCA_000966675.3 Picea glauca | reverse complement strand
TGGAAAAATAATCTATGAAGGAGACATAATATAGGGATCCACCAAGTGAAGGCATTGTAACCGGGCCAAACACATCACTATGCACCATTTCTAGAATCCCATTTTCCTTTGTCGCTCCAGATGGAAACCTCACCCGACGTTTTTTCCCATATATGAAATGCTCACAAAAGTCGACCTCTAAACCACATTTAGGAAAAAATTTGAACATACCTTTTCTTTGCATATCTCGAAGTCCTTTTTCTCCAATGTGTCCCATCCTCTCGTGCCATAACCTGATCGGGTTGAGTTCATCATGTCGTGTTGAGTCGGTTTGAACCGACTTGACTTGAGTCGAGGTGAGTTGTGTTGACATCGAGTCGAGTATATTTCAGGAGAAATGATGTTGTTGCATCCAGTCAAGTCGACATTCCCTAACAACTTATATAGGGTACCAATCTGAAATCCTTTCATTAAGACCATCGCACCTCTGGCCATCTTGCACGAATCCTTTTGAAATAGAGTATGCACACATGCATCAATCATATTACTAATAGATATCAGGTTTTTTTCCAAACCCAAAATGTGTAGCACACTTGGAAGGGTTATTTTCCTCCCATCCTGCAGTGTCAGTCAAACTCTTCCCCGTCTGACAATTCTGGTTGGCGAGTCGTCCCCCAAGAACACATCAACCCCATCATATTGCTCATATTCATAGAACCATTATTTATGTAGTGTCATTTGATATGATGATACTGAGTCGATAAACCAAACATATTGATTCGACTGTGTATTGTTCGATGCCAGGTATGCATTACCTCCCTTTTCCTAGGTTTTCTTTCTCTCATTTGACTGCTTCTCGTCGGATCCGACACTGACTTCTGTTTCCTTCGACTTACATTCCTTTTTATAATTCCCATCTTTACTACATTTCCAAAATCTTCACATCGAATAAATTGGGGATTTAGATCTACCTTCGACTTGAACTTTCTACCAGATAATTTGCCTTTATCTTTGTCTATCGATCGACCTCTCACTACCAAAGCATATTTGGTCAATCCTTCCATGTTCTTCCTTCTCATTTATTCCAATAGTAGATAAGAAACCACATCCTCTAGCGCTAGTGTGGTTGTATTACTCCCAATAGACATGACTAATATATCCCAGGAGTCTATAAAAGAACACAATAGGATGATACATTTCTCCCAAACAATGATCTTTATATCCAAAGATGATAACTGGCTTAACACAGTGTTAATAACATTTAAATGCTCAGTCATTGAACTGCCATAACTCATCCTCATAAGATACAATTTATTTATGAGAAACAACTTATTTAACAAAGATTTCAACTGGTATAATCTTCCCAGTTTGTCCCACAGTTTCTTGGACAAATACTCACCTGAGACATTCAACAACACCGAATCTGCAAGACAAATTCATTTCGTACTTATTTCTTTTCTTTCGAGATTCTCCCATTCCTTCATCGGCATGCCTGTCAGCTGGGTACCTAGACAACCCGTTTTCCATTGTTCTCGATCCACATGAATAAATTCCATTGTAAGCTTCCAAAGCTTAAAATTCTGGCCATTGAATCTTTCTATCTCTATTCTAGAACTGCTCACCATTATTTACCGTGATCTTTAAAACAATTTATTAATTATGACTCTTAATGTACCTAGGGCTTAGTTCTTAGATTCAAGATTGGAAAATAAAGATTTGATATACTCGCCAAAGAATTATACCTCTTTGATAACTCACTTGTCAGGGTAGACCTAAGCTATGATACAACATGTTAGGAAATGTAGGACACTTCCATAATAATCCTAGCAGAAGAGAAGAAGAATTTAATCAATAAAGAAAATGACACAAGAAATCACATAGTACACCGAGATTTTACCCTGGAAACCCTTAAATGACATAAGACATAATCGACATCATACCCTCTTGCACATGCAAGAACAACCCTGTAGCCAAATCAACTTACATATGCATGACCAACAACCTACACTTACACATGCATTAACCTGCAAAAGTGCATTCTATGACCACCTACAAAAACAACCTTTATGGCCTTACAACATGCCTCATTATATACTTTAGAACAAAAAAAAACCTAAATATTGGTGTCCAAAAATGGTTACATATCCATGCATATCAATTTCTACAAATCCCTCAAAACCTAAGTTTCTATTACAGTCGACTCCAAGTCAGGTTTACCAGTTGACTACTAGTCGACCTTCATTCGGTCTCTAGTCGGTTGTCTCATGCCCACGCTTTGACTTCTATTTAGTTGACTTGCCATCGATATCTTCAACTTCGACTTTACCTAATTGACTTCCTCGACCTTCGACTTGTTGTCGATCTACCTCGACTTCGACCTACTATTGATCCACCTTGACTTTGATCATCGGTCGATTCACCTCGACGAGACTTTCATTGCAAAGAATATAACAACCAAACACTCCCAGTATCAATTTCTCCAATGAATAGGCATGCTTCTTGGCCTCATGCAAATCACACCCCGCACCATAAAAAATCCATGTTAGATAGTTATCTTAGTAAGCATGCAAAAACACAAATCAAAACTTATTCAACATAATATGCATGTCTGTCAGGAAAACAAATGCACTGAAAATAATCTAACTATTTTATAAATAGATGCATTGGTCTTCGCGACTATGCATGATACATGTCTGTGAACAACAACATGACTATTCCCCTAACAGTCACAGTGGTCGGCACAATTGTTCCCCTAATTGTTCCATTGATTAGCATGGGAGATCGCCTAACAATGGTGGCAACATTGAAGAGAATGTGAAGCCATCTAGTGAACTATACAACATGAGAAATTAGATTATAATTCCATAGATTAACATATATATCTCCCAATAGCCTACATGGGTAACCCCTTTTTTCAGGAAAAAGAGGGTTTTACAACCATTTGTACAACCCTAGGAAAACAATTAATTCAAAAACATCAGGAGGTCAGTCCCCTTTACCTAGCTCTCTAGATAGTGAAATAGGATGTCCTATGTCCATGCAGCGGAGCTTGATCTCTCACCAGTCATTAAAATCCATGTCAATCCATGTCACAAGAAGTACAAACGAGGTGGCATAGTTGACCCCGCTACTAGTTATATGCTTGGGAAATAAACTTCTGGCCACTCATACAGGAGTTCAAAAACTCCATTTTTTGAACCATTTACATCGTCAGGATAACCAATATTCATTCTGTATAATGGTATGATATCGTTCAAATTTCACATCTCCCCCAGGGCCCCATCCTAGAGCCCTAGGGATCAAGTATTCTTTCTCACTCTAATTTTTTTAAATTTCCACAACATGTTCTTTACTATCAGGTATTTTATTTTTTTGTGCTATTACTCATCAACGAGATCATAGCACGCATAATTATGGTCATCCCATGACCCTTTTAGGTATATGTTTCAAAACTAACATGTTTCTAATCCCTCTGCAACCAATTTCATTTTCTAGTATCATCCATGAGCATCTACCTCTAGGTTCACCATGCTCAGTACCACAACAACTCCACCCAAATCCACTTGCATCGGGTTGTTGTGTACTGATAGTTATGTTACCACATGTATTGTATCATATTTATCAACCCCCATATATATTGAAACCCATGCTATTTAATCTCGTTAATGTGGGAGTCCAGGTGTTAGCGTCGGAAGTCACTCCTAGATTGCTTGCAGGAGCAGAGCCCAATGCCCATCATTTTTATGTCACGATTTGTTTAATGGGGTGATCGGATGGGTAAAGACTCAAGAAAATATAGCTTTAACTCAGGAAACCGGGCCTGGTATGTAGAAAGCAAGGGAGGTCTTGATCCAACTTTTGTCAGTAAATGAACTAAAGGGTGGTAGATGGAAGACTTGCGAGAAGGGCGAGCAAGACTACCTCGGGCGACAGGCCTTTAGAGGCTTGAGGGTGAAAAACTCAGAAGCCAAGATCCTCTTGGTCTAGAGCTTCAAGGAGTTGAGGGGTGACCCGACTGAATCCTTCAATTCCAAGTTGTTTCAACGCTGAGAAAATCACAGGAACCGATTAGAAACAATGCAACTATTACAGTGATCCAACCTACATCATCCTATAACAACTACAACTTGACTGGATCCTCCAATTCTGAGCCATTCTAACACAGTAAACAAAGAGATGGAAAAGAAGCTAAAATCCATAAAGTAAGAAGTCTCAAATGCCTTGTACATTAACTAGAGAGACCAACGCTTCATCAAAACTTTACAATCAAGAGCCTTGCTCAACCATTGATACTTTACAAAATACAAAGACTGAGTTTATATACTCAGATAAATTCACCTAACAGAGGCGTGCCCAGTCACCCAAGGCTTGGTGTCCCTTCAGTCAAACTCGTACTAATATCCTTCTTCAAACGCCACTTTAACTATGTATGGCTCCTGCAAGAAGAGTAGTTGAGCCATTAAGAGCCAAGTTAGCGTGTGCAGACCTCCTCTGTCTAATCGAGGACTAGGCATGGCCTCTTTGGAAAAAATGGTACACAGGACCCTCTCGAGCACATCGTTGGCCAGGCTCTCCATATCTTGCACTTAATGCATGAAGAGAGGTTTCAACCACTCTTTCTTACCTTCATTTACTTCAAGTGAAAACCAAGCTTGAGGTCAGATCAAATGGCACCCAAAGAACGCGATGAACCTTTCAGCAACTGGACTCGACAGCCCTGGCCCCTTTTGCACAACTCTTTCTATTTTTCCATGTGATGATGGGCTGTGACCCTGTGTTTATCCTCAAAGGCGCTTTCGACAATCGCGAATAAGAAGGGGCTGATCCTTGCTTCTTAAAATCATGATGAGAGAAACGTCGAGATGGCTTGAGTTGGCGCCACGCGTCCCTCTAGATCTGACGGTTCTGAACTCTCCCGACGATGTTGTGGGCCTGGGTCCTGGACACTCCCGGCACCTTGCACATCAGGAAATGACGGAGCTTCTCTTTGCGTCTTAAAATCGTGATGGGCGAAACGATGAGGAACCTAATCACACGCCAGGTGTCTCCTATGGATGGACGACCAAGATTGCTCCGTAATATTGTGGGCCCAACTTTGGGCGCCTTCGGGGTTCGGGGCTTCGAGATATCGGACAACACAAAACCTTCACCCTTTGAACTCGCGATTTTCGAAACACTGGCATGACTAGATCTCACGCCATGCGTCCTTTGGATGGATGGTTGCTATCCTTCCCTGCATATAATATGGGTGTGATGCATTTGTGCTAATCTCGGTGCAACTCTGCTAACCGCGATTTTCTGCCAACCGTTGATATGCTCCTATGGATGAATCTGGACCATCGACGATATAATCTCGCCCGCTCGCTTGCTTGGGAGCCTGAAATGAGATTTTCCGCATTGTGCTCAGGTGCTCCTCATGCGACTCGATGACCCGAATGCTCTTGTTCCCCGGACAAGAAATGTTACTAACACCAGGTAGCTCATACTCTAGAGAAAGAACCTCATACTTCTTCTCATCATATTGCTAGCCTACACCCCATGAACTCCCAACACATTGCACGTTATGATTAGTTTTGTTGAATGCACCCTCACATTTTCATTGGCCCCTCATCTCCTCCAAGATCAATTTCCCATTTGTAGTCCAATTCACCATCACATCACCCACACAAAGACCTACCCTTGGGGCCCCCACCCTACACATTGTTTGAAACACTTGCACCTCTATAGGCCAAGGCATATTTTCATAGGGGAACCCATATCTGTGCATGCACATTCAACCCAAAATATTCTTAATTCATTTTATAATTGTATAAAGTACCTTTTGATTTCAACAAGAAAGTAGATTTAGGCCATCACATCCGATGGCACCATTTTTTACCCAGTGAAAACCCCTATCACCCTTGGTTGGGGAATTCATCTTCAATATTTTGTCTACAAATATCCATATCATTGGCCAAAATTCAAGTATCCTAACACCCTCTGTCAATATCTCTAAGTTTTCACCTATAGCCCACTCACTTTGCAACCTCATCACCTTCCAACATCAATGAACAAAACTTAACAAATATCTGACTGTCCCCCTGACATGAGATTACCTTTTTTGGTTGCTTCGATTTAGTGCCATGGGGTCTTCACTCAATGAACATTGTGACATATAACATGCGTTCATGGGATATTAAAGAATACCCATAATTTCACTAGATATTAATAAATACCTCCCAAACTCCTTTTATTGAACCCCCCTCCCAATACATTTTTCCAATAAAAGAAACCCTTGTTTTTACTAGATACCCCTTTTCACATCCCCAAATATCTATAAACCCCTTGAGATTACATATCCCCCCCAATACCTACAATATATTGAGGTTATTTTTCACAATTTAAAAACCCCCTTTATGAATGAATGTGATAATATATTGGTCAATAAGGAGAAGGCTTTGTGTTTCCTACCACCACTAATGCCCCAACCAAGAGAAGTTTTAAAGTTTCATTTATTCCTGAACTTCCCATTTTTTTCCAGTTAGTCAATCCCCTTACAAGACAATACTTGATACCATAATGATCAATTTATTTCAAGGAGGACTATGCTCCTTCCAACCATGACCTCCTCCCTATCAAGGACAAAAAAATATTCTAGGAAGTTTGTATTATATTGGCTCTCATTTCCCTACATATGATAAGCCTCGGATGGGACAAAGAGAGTCATCATTTCTCTTTTCTTCCATTGACCCCCTTGATATTCAACATCAACATATTTTCATATTATAGTGGGTCTTACTTTGCGACAGTTGCACTTCTCAGTACCAACTGAAGACCTCTAAATTTGACAGTGAATCAATTACTTTGAGTCATAAACACCCATCACAACTATTCACTTCAAGTTTCAGGGAATGTTCCCATCTCAAAATTTTATTTTTCCATTACCGATTCCCCCAAGGGAACTAGAAATCTCCACCCCATCAAGATTTCAATTACCATTATCATTGTAAATTATTTCTAGTTTTAGCACGATCATGGGGCATGTTCTCCTCATTTGTACAAAGATCATTATTATTTTTAGGGAAGAATTGTTACAAGTGGGTCTTTCCTCCTCTCTCCAAAGGACAATCCTTAATTATATTAAGCCTCTCTCTCTCTCTCTCTCTCTCTCTCTCTCTCTCTCTCCAATAAATCACTACACCAAGAAAAAGAAACGATGATGTATTTCAACTATACATTTTCTCCTAAGCTCACATATTAGGTGGAATTTGTTATCACCAAAGAATTGCTCAACAAGCTATACAGGTGATCATTAGAGAAGTCATTATTTCAATACACTAAACAACATTCTCTTGACATTAACTGGCCTCATTCAACAAAGCATAAAACTATGAGTAGTGGGTTTTTAAAAGTTTGTGTGATCTTCCAAAACTCATGTATTGACATTCAATAATTATTCCATCATTTGTATTGGGGAATGGAAAGGATTCCAAATGTTGGAGTGATGAAACGATGGAGGGTGAGATAGAGGGGACAAATATTGAAGATTATTGAAGATTGTGGTAGAGTGTTGAAACGACGAAGGGTGAGAAGGATTGAATATTGTGGTGGAGTGTCGAAACGAAAGAGGGTGAGAAAGATTGAAGGTTGTGGTGGAGTGCCAATAAAAGAAGAATGGGTTAAAATATATATTAAATAATGGTTATGTGGGGGAGAATGGTTTATGGGGCCCCTTTTCCACCTCATCCTTTGTCTTAAAATGCCTTCCTTAACCATATGATTTATGCCTGGAAACATTGTTTAAAACCCATTTTGATTTCTTTATATTAAACCTTGTTTTAATTTTTTTTTCAATTTTTTAAAAATATTTTAAACCTTAAAATAAATAATTTATTTTCAAAACTTTTTTTATATAACATTGTTTGTCGATGTTTGTTTTAAATATGTTCATCGATATTTAATAATGTTAAAAGGTTTTTTTTTTGGTGCAATCTAATCTAACTCGAAAGATCCATAATTTGTCTATACGATGCCCAATTGAGATCCTATTTTTTGTGATGTAGAGACCAGAGAAATATGTTTCTAATGAGTTGACTTACTATTTCATTTTAGTAGCTTGCGATTAATTAGGTTCTTTTGACGAGAAATCCTTCGTGGTTGTTTTGGTACTTTTGGACCTCAGATTTCAATTCAATTAGTGCTATTGGATTTATAATCCTACAAAACCTATAGTAGGCTTTCTTGGGAGGTGAAATTTTCACTTTGATCATTACTCGAAATTATGAAAAAAAATGTTTTTTTAATGAAAGTTCAGACCCTATTCTTGCCACTACTTTACACAAACTTAGTTATGTCGATTCCTTTGACATATATGTTATATATTATTTAAATATATCCATTTAAACTGATATCATCCATCAGTGGCTGAGAGATATTATATTGAGAAAAAATCCAACTGACGTTTGGAGCACATGATACTAAGTATTTGGTAGGAGTACCTATTTGTTTTTTAGAAGCAATATAGAGCGAGACTATATATTGCATATAATGAAATAAACCCACATAAATATATATGAAACTTTAATGGTTAGTTTTAGTAAGAGAACTAAGAGACACAAAGAAGACATGCATATATGATAAGCGTAATATTAAATTCTTGTGACAAAAAAAAAATCTTGAGAAGAATATTGCCACACTCAATCTATTAGACAAACATGATCGCGGAGCAATAAAATAAAATAAATGTGTAAATAAAACACATAAGATACACAATACAATAGAGACAAAGATATATGTGGTTTACCCAGTGTGGGCTACGTCCACTAGAGAAATTGCCAAGTTCTTCCTTTTTATTATCCAGTAAAATGAAGGGATACAACCTACGACACACCTGTTGTAACTTCCTCTTCTTTATCTCACTGTATCCTCTCATAGAATACAATATTCACCATGATACACATCTGCAATACAATTCCCTCATAAGAGAGGGTTTCCTTCTAGGGAAAAAACCCCTAAAAATAACTTCTATCGTCATATATGCGACCTTATAATGAATGGTCCAGATTGACTACGAAATTACAAAAATTGTCACAGCCCCCTTGTACCCCGTTGGTGACAGTTGTGGGGGGTAAATCCCCCCCACACCCCCTGTTAGGGAATAGGGTCCAAGCCTGGCTGAAACAAACCTCTGAATCAGGAAGATAATCAAGCTCCACAATCAACACAATCATGACTACAACATGACATAAATCTAAAGAAAAAATCAATTAGACATCGATCATCCATTCAAATAGGAAACACTTAAAATTTTTAAATCAAGAAAACGTGGCTAATGGGCATAACGACCAAAATATTTGAGTTGAAAAGTTTTAGGAGGGCCCCAAGCTAGTTGGCTTGGGGAAGGTGTTGAGGCTTCAACATTTAACTACCTCTAAATGTTATGGGTCATGAATTAGCCCCATAACACAGGATAATCCCTCTAAATGTAATTATTGACCTTTGAGAAGTATAACTACCTAATTATATGGTTTAATGTTATGGGAAAGGGTATCCTTTCCCAAGCAATGTTTCAAATCCAAATTCTAGGGTATTTATCCTTTCTGAAGATAACTCTATGGCACCTGGGCTATGAAGATGACTCAAAACCTTGCTACATACCCTATAGATGGAATGCTTGGCCCGTGAGTGGGATAAGGGCCTATTTCTAAGGTTTGACATGTTAAGGAAGGGTCCCCTTGCCTAAGAAATTCTTTAATGTTGAAATATAGGGGCTTGTGATTTTAAGGAACTACCTCCAATGGTTGTTTTATGATATACTTTAGGTTCATATAAGGTGTCCAACACATGCATGATGTAGTATAGTGCATTGAAATATTTAACCTTGTAAGAAAAATGAGGTCTTACCCAAGGCACGTATGATATTTGTCATTTGATTAAAGTGTAGAGTGTTAAAGATAAAATGGGAGTTGTATTCCTTACTCATTCATTAGTAATATTCATTTAAACTACTAGAAATGGAATCATTTCGATCGATCACAATAACATACAAATAATCTATGTATAACATCAATGCAAACACATAAGAAAAATGATTCTATGGATTGTATTAGTAACATGAATCAGATTACATAACTTTAATGAAAAACTAAAGATAGAGTGCACAACAATTGACTCTTAATTCATTGAATTTAACAACTCTAAACAATCTCTTAATTATGATATAGGCAGGCTCATATATATAGGTGATTGGACTGGTAACAAAAGATTCTAGAATATACTAGAGAAACTACGAGTTGAAAACCACTTATACCAAAGAGTACAAAATCATTTTCATCTTTAGAGACTTGCATAGAGGATTGATACAAGATTGGGTGCAAAGGATGATAAGATGACCCGACCTTTACATACTTAGGCTTTTGCAGTCTCTTAGCTTATGTGGCTTCATCTTCTACTAACCTCTACTTTGCACCAACAATTAGTCAAAACTTGGTCAGAATAAGGCACATGGTTCATCATGTAAGTCCTAAACCATCTGACAAGTGCTCTAGTTGGAATCACTGGCTCGAAAATGAGTCAAGGGCCTAATTTCATGGTTTGGTACATAGTGGAAAGGCCTTCCTACCTAAGGCATGCTTTGATGCCAAAATCTAGGGGCTTGAGCCTTGAAACATCCACCTCTAAGAAAAATTGGCCATAAAGGTAGTGTTATACCTTGAGATGAGCCTTTAGATAGACTCAATAGCCGAAGATTGGGACAAGGGACTAATTCCAAGGTTTTGCATGACATGTAATGGTATCTTCGACCAAATCATGATTCGAGGATACCATGTAAGTTCTTTCACCTTAAAGTACCCATCTCCAAGGTATGGGGCTTGAAGTTGGCCCCATATCATTAGACAAGCCCTTTAGATGGAATTTTTGGCTTAAGAGGGATATATGCATAAATCTATGGTTTGGCATGCTTGGTAAGGGTGCTCTCACCCACGCAGTGCTTTGAGGAAAATATCTATGGTCTCACACCTAAAAGGACATAACTATAAAACACGTGTTCTGTGTAGATGACTCGAGACCATAAGACATGACCTCTGGATGGAATATTTAACCACTATAGAATCCATTGTATATTAAATGCCTACCATTTCATAATTAATGATTATGTTATGCATAAGTAAAATTTTCTCATAGTTTTAA
>JZKD02S1742034.1:672858-695537 GCA_000966675.3 Picea glauca | reverse complement strand
AGAGAGAGAGAGAGAGAGAGAGAGAGAGAGAGAGATGAAAATAGATGAAAAATGAGCATTTAAAAAAATAATGTGGAAACATTGTGGATCGAAAAATTTAAAATATAAAAAAACAACTAAAAACAGAGAGGGGGTGCTACCGGTAGCACCATTTTTAAAAACGAGGTAAAAAATTGGACCCGCAAAAAAACAAGAACTCTAGAGAGTTCTTGTTAAGTTGGTAGCTATGTTTTAAGGTCTTCCCATAAATACACATTAAGGTATAGTTTGTTAGAAATGAAACCAAGTTATTCCAACAATAGGTACATGTCTAACCATGGACTTAAAGCATCCCAACAATTATTTTACACTTAAACAATTATTCAACTATACTTAGACAAACAATGCATCACAAGAAACATTAACATTCATTCAAGTAAAGAGACCACAATACAATATGTATGGGTGACACCCAAAGAGGATGCCTTAACTTTATTAATATGAAGAATGTTGCAAAGATACAACAAGGGAGTGTGAACTCTTTTATAAAATACAAATATCCAAGGCACATTTTCCTATAACACTTGTCAATCCAACCCCTAAAGAATCCACAAGCCTACCTCCTATAGGTCCTATCTCTTCAACAATTCGCTTATCAAACATCCAAGTAGTTTATTGTGCCAACCCCAAAATTTGCACAGTCGTAGAACACCTTGTCCACCCTTTTATGAGATGATATCCTTCTTAATGAATGATTTTGCACACTGGAGGTGTCCTCTTCATATAGTGTATCTGTCTTGCCTTTTCCTTCTTCTAATATGTCTTGCAATCCACTCCACGTCCAAAGTGGGCCCAATGCATAATCAATCCACCAACCTATGGAATGATCAACCCTTTGGCTCCACAATTTTCTCTCATGTGACCAAGGCATCCTAATCTCTCATAAAGGAAACTATGGGACACATCACCACTCCATCCAGTTTCTGAGCATGCATCATATAAACTTGCAAGTTATTGACACAACCTTTTGCACCTACCTTATTCAATCAAGTAGGGGTTCCTATTGCCATGTTTTTAGTAAAGACATTAAAGTTAGAGTGGGAAGGATCCCTACATCTAGGATGATCTACTCCTTTTAAGGATCTGGGACTAGAAGATGGTTCTACTAAACCCATAATGAAAAGGAAGGAAAAAAACCAAATCCGTATAAACAACACCTACTATAAAATAAACTTGCAAACCACAAGGTAACTTGGACCAAGTGACCCCCTAAAATGGTATTCTATAAGTGCTTCTTCCAGAACTTAGATTTTGCAACACAAACCCCCTTGCAATAATACTCATAAAGAAGTAAAAATGCATGCTCAATGGATTGGGGAGTAGCCGAATATACAAAGCCAAGGAAACTATCAGTTAAAGAAGAACTTCAAACATGAAAGAAAAGAATCCTTTCAACAAAGATTAGCATCAAGCTAACACAATGCTTTGGGCACCCTAAAACATGGAGTAAACAACCAAATGCCAAGAAAAGACAAACTCAATAGGCAAGGGACAACACAAAGAACCGCATGGGACAAGCCTCTTCCAATGCCTTAATCACTAACGTTATGAACAATGCTTAAACTAATAAACTTTAGGCTAATGTTCATCCATATACATGTATGTGTATATTTACGAGTAATTCTTACACTAGTAAACCCTAGGCTAGAATCCATCCATATATATCTGAATCTATTCAAACAAATTGTTTTAAGGTAGAGTTCATTGTGGGGTCTTTTGTTCAAATCTTCTTAACTGCTATTAGATTTGGCAACTATTATAACGAGTGATTTTCTTGTCTTCCACACACACACACATATATATACTCTTCCATTTTAAAAACCATGTAAGATCTCTTCTAATATACTTACTTATATCCAACATATTAATATTATGTTAAAAATATTTTATATATTTAAAAAAAATAAAAATCTTAAATTAATTTATGTGAATAAAAAGATCAATGGGATTTTATTGACCCACCATAAGATCAAAAAGTTTCAACTATGTTAATCTTGTTTCACATAAATATATTTATAACTAAGAATATAAACATAAAACTGCAAATAAGATATGTAAATTTCAAAAATATATATATAAACAAGTAAAACTAGTGAACATATTGTTAGGAATGTGACAACTATTTGGATAAGGCGGTTTTGGCTGACCAAGTTTTGAGGCAGATTTATTGCCTCTTGTTGAAACCACTCAGCTAAGATAGGGGTATCATTTAATGTATTTAGTTTTGTATAACTGAAGGAGACATTGTATAAATATGAATACCTTAGAGGCATTTGATGAGGCGCAGGGGTTGCTAGCCCTCTCTCGGGCTATCGTTTGCCTATGGTTGTTGTAATCTCCAGGTTATTTATGATAATAGAATACTTTTCCATTGTCTCATGGATGTTTCCCTCACCCTGAGGGTTTTACCACGTAAATCATGGTGTCTCATGTGTGATTGAATCTGGTGTTTCATGGTGTCTCATGTTTCTTTGGTTCTTTGCTGCAAATTAATATATATGGGTTCTAGGACCCAGCAAGTGGTATCAAAGCATCAAGGTGGAGATTCACGATCACCATGAAGAATTGTTGCGTTGGATAGACCATGTGGAGATCACAAGATCTCATGCACACAAAATGTTTTGTTGTCAGATGTGTAAAAGTTCGGTCACACCAGTCATCACAATGACTGCAAAGAACTAGAGAGATCCATGGTGGAGTTAGCACATATATCAGAGATACTATGTTGATATCACTGTCGCATGTTGAGATCACTCCTGCCTGGTTGAATATCTGGTTGAAGATCTTCCTGCGTGGAGGAGAGGAGCCCAACATGAAGGACTTTCGCGTGGAGGTGAAGATCGGCGTTAAAAGATCTGTTATTGGAAGTGGCCGCGTACTGTTGGAAGGAGATGATCTTGATGAAAGCCACCATCATTGTTGTAAAGAGGATGGTTGCTCCGCACTTTGGTAAGAATGAAGAAACACAGACCCACAAAGACAGAATATGAACGTTGTTTTGAGGCCGGAGCTTGTGATGAAATTGATTATTCTATTCATCATGGCTAGAGTGCTAGGTATTTATGGTTTTATTATTGTCATGATTATTAGCATAGGAATTAACCCCAAGACAAAGTCCTATTATTTATTTGATGGCTATGTACATCTTTCATTGGGACTAGCTTGTGGGTTCTCGGGTCTTGTTGTGGGTATGGCTATTGGTATTGTTGGTGATGATGGTGTCAGAGCCAATGCACAACAATCAAAGCTCTTTGTTGGTATGCTTGATCTTTGCAAAAGAACTTGGACTCTATGGCCTTATAGTTGTGGAAATGTGATTTTTCTCCATAGGAGATAATATTTTACAAAAGAAACTCACAGGTTCCAACCTCCAGGTTGGATCTCTCTGGAGGTTTTGAAGCTCTGAAAACCTTTTAAGTCCTAGCAAGAATCTTGTCCCATATCTCGATTAAAATGGTGGAGACATTCAACCGTGAGGAGACTGCCCCATTCTTCGGCTTCCTCAGGGTCGTCGCAACGCTCGTATGGGATTTTTGTATGGGACTGCCAAGAGTGGCATGGGCATGGCCTCCATGGGTGTGATGAGGCCGAAGCCTCCATTTTCGAAGGCAAAGGAGGGCGAAATTTTTTGAGAAGAGTGTAAAGGCAGTGGACCTCTGCAATGACATAGACCAGGTGTGCCTCTGGCAGTTTGGCCTATGGTGGTGTGACGTGGAATACGATGAGGAGATTGGCCATGGGATTGAAGTAGATTGAAGTGTCTTGTCAACAAATGATGAAATAATATTTTTTTCCTTGGTGCCTAGTTGAGATCTTGGATGTGAGTGAGTCGTGAAGGATTTGGAAACTTTTTTGCTTCTACTCACTTCCTCTTGCAACAACTAGCCTATATCGTTTCTAGTACTGCAAGTATTTTTGACAACGATGAACTTCAAGTTGCCTCAAATTTGTTAAATTTTTTGTCAGATGGTTTTTACTGCATGGTTAGTACATGCATGCACACACAACACCAATTGAAAGGGTGATGCAAGCGGTGACAGGCATAGATCTGAAGGATCGATTTTCATTGGGTAAGTTCACATGAGTATGCTTATGTGATTTATGGTTGACTTCAACCTCAAGTAAATTGGAGTGGTAATTTCCATGTGTTGAATATTGGAGTGTTTATAGCTTTTGTAAGTATCAATAATGGCATGACGAAGCAAGAGGTGTCGGGAACCAACAATGAAATGGCATTGGAGTGATGGTAAATTTATTGTGACAGTGAATTGTTTTTTATTTATTTTGGAGTTGTAAGCAATTATATGTAAATGGGCATATGTCTATAAGACCTAGAAAGTCATGTGTACCCCTGGTTAATCACCGGTAAAGTCTAGACGTAGGCCTAGGTGATAGGAGGGTATTTGTCTTGTGAGATTACATGTAATTGATCCTATTTAAAGGCTTGGTGAAACTCCTTTGTAAATGGGCCTGGAGGTAAGTGACGAATGCTTACTTAGCTGACTTGGCCAGATTTGGTCAAGTAAATGTTCATGTCAAGGTGGAGCGTCGAAGACTCTATTATAAGGTGTCTGGAGATGAGAAGTGACGGCTCATTTGACAGTCTTGGTCGGATTGGGCTAATGTTTTCGAATGCAATATTCGAGGTGGAGCACTGAAGGTGTTCAGGATCGTAACAAAAGATTTTTTTGCAAGCTCGAGAATTCATTGTATGGCCTGGAAAGCGCATCTAAGAATTTGGTACAAGAAGTTGATTCCTTCATGGTGAGCCAAGTTTTACAAGAAGTGAATGTAACCATTATGTTTAAGGTACTCACTATCTTGGTGTTTAGATTGTTGACGATATGCTTGTATCAAGCATTAGCATGGTTAAGATCAACATGTTGGCTTAGTTGACTTGGACGTTTGAGATGAAGGATCTCGAAGCAACAAAACAATCTTGGGCATGGAAATACATAGAGATGGGATTGATGGTAAGTTTTGGGTTATCACAACTAGAGTAGATGGTATGATACTCAAGAAATTCGATATGAATAATGTGAAACTGGTAAAATATTTTTTGGCTTTCCATTATAAGATTTCTTCAGGTTTGTGTCCAAGTAATGAAGAAGAAAAGGGTTATATGTCTTGTGTATGGTATGCTAGTAGAAATATTTATGATTGCGATGAAAGGATCAGATATTTCACATGTAGTTGTTATTGTCAGTGGTCACATGACAAATCCAGGTGGAGCAGTGAAATGGGTGCTTTGTTTTGGAAGCACTATTATCACCTATCTTTAGCTTGCAAGAAGGTGATGAATGGAAAATGGCATGAGATCATGTAAATTGTTGTCAAGGTGGAGATTGTTAGGAATGTGACAACTATTTGGATAAGGCGGTTTTGGCTGACCAAGTTTTGAGGCAGATTTATTGCCTCTTGTTGAAACCACTCAGCTAAGATAGGGGCATCATTTAATGTTTTCAGTTTTGTATAACTGAAGGAGACATTGTATAAATATGAATGCCTTAGATGCATTTGATGAGAAGGGGTCGCTAACCCTCTCCCGAGCTGGCGGTTGCCTATGGTTGTAGTAATCTCTAGATTATATTTGCTAATAGAATACTTTACCATTATCCCTTGGATGTTTCCCTCACCCTAAAAGTTTTACCACGTAAATCATAATGTCTCATGTGTCATTGAATCTGGTGTTTCATGGTGTCTCATGTTTCTTTGATTCTCTGCTGCAAATTAATCTATGTAAGTTCTAGGACCCAACACATATTACTCCCATAACATGAAGAAAAGTATACAAACAAGTAAAAGTAAAATTAGAAAAGAGAATACTCCCATCACTTAAAAATGCCTATTTTAGTGGCAAAGGAGTTAAAAAAAATTCAACTACATGAATCTCGTTTCACATAAATATATTTATAACTAAGAATATAAATGTAAAACTGCAAATAAGATATGTAAATTTCCAAAGAAGTATATAAACAAGTAAAACCAGTAAACATATTACTCCCATAACATGAAGGAAAGTATATAGCAAGTAAAATTAAAAAAGTGGTTACTCGAAGTTAAAAGTAGTAATGGTCAACATGTTTGATATCATCATGCTAAAGTTGTTGAGCCCCTCCACTTATTGTTATTATGAATTTGAAAGTAATTATTTTTATTTTGTTGTAGTTATAACTCATCATTGTTTACTAGTACATTCACTTACACACTCAATACTCTTGTTGGTGAAATTTGATATTAAGAAAGGTATTAGATTCAAATGATTGTGATATTGTTTTTTTTGTTTTTTTAATTATTATTATAAAGTGAAATTTGATATTAAGGAAGGCATTAGATTCAAATGATTGTGATATTTTGTGTGTTGTGGGTTTTTAAGTGAATGATTATGAATAAGGTAGAATATATTATTTTATTATTTATACATAGTTAAAAATAGTTTTAGTATATTGAGTAATTGTATCAATTTATTTATATAATTAAAAAAGATTAATTTAATCTATATCAATATGTATTAATGGTTGAAAACTGTTCATAAAGTTACGGACAGTTCGTTAGGATGGTAAAAGTAAGTGTTAGTAAAACAAGGTCAATTGATGCAAGATGCATATTTTGAGTGATTTTGACCCAAAAAAAACATCTTTAATGATAACAATTTAGTCATAAACAATATTTTTTCCAAATTGATGTTCTTGTATTCATATTGACCAAACAAATTAAAAAAAAAAAAATGAAATTTAGTAAAAAAAAAAAAAAAAAAAAACATTCAATAAAACATTAAATTGAAATATATTTTTTTTATTAATTTTTAAAAATGATTTTCAAAAATTAAATAAAAAATCATAAAAGTTTAAAAGTTCAATGAATTATTCTTCTTTTATGATTTTAGGGAAAAATGAAATTTGGTAAAATTGTTTGTTAAGCTTTTTTTTTTTTCTTAATAATACAATTCATCTCACTTTCAAGTTCATAATCAAGAATGAGATTGCTGATACTTTGTTAGCTCCAACCACCAACAATTAACTCATGAAAAATCTCAATCAACAACAACTTGTTTACAAAAATAGTACATCTTCTAAGTAAAAACTGAATCAAAGTGGAAAAGATCACATTTCTTGTCCCACCTACTTGACATCTACTTGAGATACATCCGATTCAAAAATATTTGATAAAAATTGTTAATGCATCTATTAAGATTTGACTAATATCCCAAATTTAGTTTAAAAAATAAGAAATTTTGTAAATATTAAAATGGTTTTTTCAATAACTTGCTCATTTTAAGAGCTTAACATATCACTTGCAAGAATTAAACTTGGATTAAAAAAAAAACACACCTCAACACAAACCAATCGAAATAAACCAAATTAACATATATTTTGATTTATTATATTTAAATAAATATAAATCAAATAAATTAAATATTAACCATATATAAACTGGCTCTTTGCCTCGCTTCTAAATCTGTTATCATACTATTAGGAAGCGCAAGTACAAACATGATAAAACCACATGCTACGCATGATCATTCAAAACCACATGATCTCAATTTTCACTGTTTTAACTTTTAACTTTTCTTTTAAATATTTCTAAATATCTTTTTAGTGTGTTAAATTTTGATTGCTGACCGCCTTGGATTCTGATTGTTTGTATTTCGGTGTTTCATTAACTTTAAGCCAGCAAAGGCACGAGATATGCATGACGTACTTTTTATTTTTATTTTTATTTTTTTTCTATATTACAATACACTGCCCGATCTCTCTTGTCACTAAGTTTTCAATTTTTGTTTTTGTCAACATTGGATTCTTATCATAAATGACATGACAACATCATGTGACAGACCGGTGGTTTTCTGAGAGAAAGCTTACCTGAATGCCATTATTGTTCACTCATTTGTTTAGAATAGTGGCACCCATACGGAAGGACACGAGTCACATGTTTTCCATGGGTATCAAATTTGTCGTTCTCCCATAAATTATGTCCAAAATGGGTCCCAAACATTCATGCTCTTAACGTGGGAGTGGAAATGACATTAAACATCGTGATTGAGAGAACTCTTTGCATGGGAAGATTTCATTTTGTAAAGAGTTTTGACTCTATTAATTACCATTATATATAGTCCACAATTTCTACAATAAGTGACTTGTTGAGAGTGAAATGGTAATGTTAAAAGCAGTTTATAGGATAAGTGAAAGTGGGTAATTATTATATTTTTTCATTTGGTTTAACGTTTTATCAAGTGGCATGACATGTTGGTGTTTATGATTATGATTTGGAATATATGTTGTGATTGGGTTACGTGTATGTCCTAGATGATTTGAGTGAAATATGTATTTTTATTCACTAATTTAGGTAATTTAATTTTGATAGAGAAATTAGATCAAATTAAATGCTTTAATATAAATTTCAACCCCTAAATTATGTTGAGTTTATCACTTCACTATACATTAATAAGTGACATCGGCCCACAAGCACTATGTGTTTTAATATTGGTGTCGCACATATATTATTATTGTATATGATTAACCAAGTGCCATATGATGTTTTTAGTTATTATTTATATGATTTCATTTAAATTTTACATAAATTTATATCTTCTTCAATAATAGTTAATTTCTCCAATTATAAGTAAGTTGTAAATTAGAAACTATAAATATACCGACCCAAATATTATATTCATAAACACATTAAGTCAAATATGATATTTAAAAACAATAATCAACACTTCAACAAAACATGCAAGGAAGGAAGTTAATGAGATTATGTTGCTTCCTTAAACCATAGCATACACCGTTATACAAAGTTTACATGTCATACATTATGAACCTTGTAAATTTAAAAGGAATCATTTAAACTATGGTATACATGGTGTGATACATTATGAACCTTGTAAATTTAAAAGGAATCATTTAAACTATGGTATACATGGTGTGATACATTATGAACCTTGTAAATTTAAAAGGAATCATTTAAACTATGGTATCATTTAAACTATGGTATCATACTCATGAAGCGCTTAGAGATTGGCCCAGAGTCACAGTCCAGGGTCATATGGAAAGAGGTTCCAAGAGGAAGGGTTGGTACCCATCGCATGGAGTCGGCCGAGGTGGAGTTCCGAGGAAGAAATCACAGTCATCGGATGCAAATATGATTTAGCCGTCAATTTGAGTCAGGTGATTTCGTCAAAGCGGGCATCGGGAAGTCTGTGGTCTGGTGTTGTGAAGATCCCCCAAAAGAGAAGTCCTGAAGTGCCTTTAGAGATAATCATCGGGTCATGGCCCAAGGTTGCATGCAAGAAAAGGGCCAAGAAGCTGGCACCAAAAGCTTTGGGAGCACGAAGGAAAGGGAACATATTTCACGAGTTCTGCATCAAAGGCCGAAAAGTGTCCGTGTTAGTAACAGAGTGATATTATCATGGTTTCAAGGCGTCAGGTTGACTCGAAGAACCGTTAATAGCACAGGGTAGCTTCCTGAGCGTTCAAGCCTCATCCTGATCCTGATGAAAGTAGTAAAAGAAGGAGGGGGTGGTGGTTGAAACCTCGTCTCACCCCATAAATGGAAAGTGTGGAAGGATTGGTCGAGGAGGTAGACTGTCATCCCAAAGTTCCCTTGTGGACGAATTTTCCTGCAAGCCCATACTGACCTGAGCTAGCGTCTGACAGAAGATTGCATGCACATTCTGACAGAAGAAGAGGCAGATGGAAAGGCTTGAATGCAGTGGCCTGATCGTGCCCTTGGTGGTTGTAGACAATTCTGAGTATACATAGGTAGTTTTGATATTTTGTAGAGCAGGTCAACTAGTTGAGCAGAGCTCCCTATTTTTGTAATGTTTGGATGTCAGAGTTGTTCTCTGGTTATGTATCAAATTTGAGACTTTCATATTAATAGAAGTCAACCTCTTTTCATCTCTTTGTAAAACACTCTGCTAAAACACTCGGGCATGGAGGATCCAATCGAGGGTTTTGATGCTATTGTAATGTAGGTTTGATTACAGTGGTATCTTGACCAGTTTTAGTCAGCTCCCTTGTTATCTTATTTCTCCTCACACTGAATGACTCGGGCAAGGAGGATCCAATCAAGTTGTTTTAGTTTCATTATGATGTAGGTTTTATCATTATGTTGTTGTGAATGTGTTCCTGTGACATATTTCAGTGTTTGAAGCTTGAGTTCAAGAGTTCTCTTGAGCCTGAGTTTTTTTTCACCAAGCTACTTGAAATCCCAGTGCCCATAGCAGTCTTGTTCACCCCTCTCACTAAGTCTTCCCTCTTCTCACACTTAAACTCAATTCATTGACTGAAGTTAATGTGGCCCTCACTTCCCTATGAATTTCTTGTCCATTTATGTGCTGAAATCATTCTTGTATTGAGTTTTCTCCATTTCGACCTCCACTCATATAAATCAAATATCCACCAAACACTTTGATGGGTACTGGGCTTATGCTCCTGCAATCTGAGGGTGATTCTCAGTCCTAACACCTTCCATCCCCAAACGAATGGCCAAACCAAGGTAGTTAACCATAGCCTTGTACATGCTCTTCGCATTCAATTTTCCAAAACCAAACAATGGTATATGATGTCGATGCCCGCAACCCTCAACCTGCGGGTCAGAAGGTCCACGTCAACATAGGATCTTTCCCTTTACACGACCCGAAGAGCTTTCAGAATGGCTCTTCTATTTCCCTTTTGAGAAATCTGCACCCACAATCAACTTCAAGAATTTCCCCCTTGTACTTCAGGAGATCGGACTTCGCACTTTCACGAATCCGTAGGTCAAGCGCCTTGTCTCCAAATCTCTAAAACCTGAAAACAGTCAACACTGAACCTTCCTCTTTCTCTTCGAACTTTTCCTTATCCCGATTTCGGCGGTCGCGGTGTCAAGCAACTTGTTCCCGCGATTCCCGAAACCTGATTTTCTGAAATTTTCGATGCGCTCACAAGCCTTGACCCTTTCAGCAATCCTTCACTCCATCGAAACTTTGGACTTCACAATATCGTGAATCCTAATGCAAAGGTTTCGGGACTTCACCCCACAAAACCCCGAAACGGTCAACTGACTGGACTTCTTATCGAGAGTGTGCCACCTGTCCACTCGATGAGTCCTATGTGGCCTACATGATCCTTTTAGCTTTTAGGACTTTGCGTTTCGGGATATCACGATTCCTGTTGCAATGTTTACATGACTTCAACCTATGAAACCTTAATATAGAAATCCACATGTAAATCCAACGACCCTTGTGGCTTGGATCTATAGTCCTACTCCTCCTGAGCTTAGAACCTTTCGCAACACTCGTTGTAACTTCCCTGCTCCTCCGCGAGATCGAACGACTCACGGAACTTCGCGAGTTCTCCACAGAGAATTTCGACCGTCCATTTCTTTCTTTGAGAACTCGTCCTCCTGTGGTCCAACGTCGCTACGCCTTCTTACAACTTTAAAGGCACTTTCAAGTGTTGACTTCTTCGATTCTGCGCACACTTGTAGCAATAGTCTCTCAATACTTCGCTCAGGTTCGCAACCCTGAGATTTCACTCGGCCTGCGCACTCCTTGCACGGCTCCTGTTGCCTGACTGCACTTCTGTAGAAATGAGAACAAAATCTTTCCCACCTGAGCTTTCAGAGACAAACCTCTGAACACCTTGTCGACGCACTCCTTGCGGACAATTCAACTGCACTCCTTGCAAGAACTCTTGCTCAAATAGAGAAACAATTGAAACTCATTTCCCTTCCCTTTCCTCTCAGATTTCAAACGTCCAACAAGAAATCATTCATACATAGCATAAAAGAAAATGTACAACAGAAAGAGTGAAATAACCATGAGCATAACATCTAGCATACATACACGGAGAACCAACACAACGCCATGAATTTGAATCAAAGCTTTCTCTATTTAATTCAAATTTTTGTACATGGGTGTCTTCACACAGCTCTCTGCATCTCCTCTATGCTCTTCACTTCTTCATGCTCATAATAATGTTACAATACACAATGAGCGTGTCTATATCCCGTTTCCCTCTTATGCTCTAAAACTGTCTAATCTAATATTCAATTCTACCTACTTGCATTAACTACCATAAATGCCTTCCATCTACTAAGAATGAGAGCAAATCGCTCAAGGTCCGTTTAAATTATACAAGTGCGCCTCCACTTGTTGATTCATTAATGGTTCAAGATATTTCAAAATTTGTGCTAGGTGCTTTTCCAGCTGTCCGTTGTCTCCGCGCTGGCTCGCTTGAGATGCTCCTACATCATACTCTCTGTCTTGAAAATTTTCATGGGCTCCTGTCCATGAGCTCGCGTATGGTGTGTCCATGCCTCTGGATCTCCACTTCATTCTCCCAACTGGCATCTTCAACTGGATGGCCCTTCCACTTGACCAGATATTCAAAGTATTGCTTTTGCCTGGTCTTCTTGCTCACCCTTTTGTCCAGTATGCATTCCATTTGTGGCTTATCTGCAACTGGCATCTGCTTTGTCCATTGGATCACTGGCTACTCATTTCCTATCCCTTCTTGCTCAGCCTTATATGGGTACAAATATGAGATATTGAATATCATAGAAATTATGATCCCATCGGGTAATTCAATCTCGTAAGCATTCACCCCAAACTTCTTTAAGACCCTACATGGTCCGATTTTCTTCATCTTCAGCTTATTATGTGTTCCTCTCGGGAACCTTTCCTTTCTCAAATGTGCCAGAATCAAATCACCAACCTCAAACTGAAGTTGTCTTCTGTGTTGATCAGCTCTGCGCTTATATTCTTGGTTCGAACTCTGTAAACACTCCTTCATCTGGCTGTGAAGTTCCTTCATCGCCTCTACGAATTCTTTTGCACTAGCACTCCTAGTTGCAATCTGTCTTGAATCGCTCAGCTCAGAAATTCCTCTTGGCTGCATGCCATAGACAACCTGAAATGGACTCTGCCCTGTGCTTCTGTTAACCGAGTCGTTATAAGAAAATTATGCCTGTGGTAATATGTTGTCCCACTGGCTGTGGTGTTCTATCACCAAGCTTCTCAACAAGTCTCCCAGACTTCTGTTTACCACTTATGTCTGTCCATTTGTCTGAGGATGGTAAGCCGAACTAAATGACAAGTTAGTTCCCAACTTCTTCCATAAGGTCCTCCAAAAGTGCCCTATGAACTTGGTGTCTCGATCTGAAACTATACTCCTTGGTAAGCCATGAAGTCGAATGACTTCTTTGAAAAACAGATTTGCAATGTGAGTTGTGTCACTGGTCTTCTGACATGGAATGAAGTGTGCCATCTTGGAAAATCTATCCACCACCACAAAGATTCAGTCAAAACCTCTTTGTGTTCTAGGCAAACCCAATACAAAATCCATGCTGATTGCATCCCACGGCCTCTCAGGTATGGGCAATGGTTGATAAAATCTTGCATTCTACTTCCTTCCCTTCGAATGCTGGCAAATTCTGCATCTGTCCACGAATCTCTTGACGTCTTCTCGCATTCCCGGCCAAAAATATGACTCATTCAGCTTTGCGAATGTTTTGTCATGACCAAAGTGCCCTGCCAATCTTCCACTGCGTTTCTCCTTCAGCAAATTCTCCCTCATGGAGCATTTCGGAATACACAACTGATTACCTCTAAACAATAACCCTCCCTAGATCATGTATTCTACCCATTGGCTACTATCTCTGAGAATTGGGTTCTCAGTTGCTTCATATGCCTCCTTAAAATCTGGGTCATCTCTATACATGTCCCTGAGATCATCAAAACCCAACGTTTTGACTTTGAACTCCTGCAATAGCAAACACTTCCTGCTCAAAGAATCAACAACTTTGTTAGCAGTACCAGAAATATGGTTAATCACAAAAGTGAAATTCTGCATATACTCAACCCATTTTACATGTCTCTGATTGAACTTTTCCTGTTGAGTCACAAACTGCAATGCATGATTGTCACTATACAAGACAAACTCCTTCGGAATCAAGTAATGTCTCAATTTCTTCAATGCCTGTATAATAGCATAAAACTCCTTATTATAAGTGGAGTATTTCACTTTCGCTTCATTCAGCTTCTCGCTGAAGTATGCTATCGGCTTGTCTTCCTAACTCAAGACTGCCCCGATTGCAAATCCACTTGCATCGCATTTCACCTAAAATTTCCTTTGGAAATCCGCCAACACCAGAACTGGTTGTTCCGTAATCTTCCTCTTCAACATATTAAAACTCTTCTCAGCCTCTTCTGTCCAGTGAAAAGACTTGTGTCTCTTCTTCACTGTATCCATCATTGGTGCACTAATTCCACTGAAATTCCTGGTAAATTTTCGGTAGAAACTAGCCAATTTGTGAAAACTTCTCACCTCAAAAGTATTCTTCGGTGATGGCCAATTATTGATTACCTCCACCTTATCTGGATCCATCCTCAACTCATCTGCAGAAATAACAAATCCCAAGTAAATGAGCTCTGTCTTCATGAATGAGGATTTCTTCATGTTTATCAACAGCTTCTCCTACTGTAATTTCTGCATCACTGTAGCGAAATGCTTTAGATGCTCTGCCACTGTTTTACTAAAAACCAGTATCTCATCCAGATATACAATAACAAATTTTCCAATGAAATCCCTCAGGACTTCATTCATCAACCTCATAAAGGTACTCGACGTGTTTGTTAAACCAAACGGCATAACAAGCCATTCATACAACCCTTCGTTGGTTTTGAATGTTGTTTTCCACTCATCACCTTCTCTCATGCGGATTTGATGATAACCGCTTTTCAAATCAATTTTTGAAAAATATTTTGCTCCACTCAGGCAATCCATCAGATCATCCATCCTTGGCAATGGAAATCTGTACCTGATGGTTATCTTGTTAATCGCCCCCGAGTCAGTACACATCCTCCAGCCTCCATCTTTCTTCAGACTGAGTACGGTTGGAACAACACACAGACTCAAGCTTTCTCTAACCAATCATTTGTCCAACAACTCCTGGACTTGCCTTTTAACCTCTTCATTCTCTTGCAGTGTCAATCTGTACGCGACTTTGTTTGGAAAACTGGCTCCTGGTATGATATCAATATGATGACTCACACTTCTGATCGGTGGCAACGAACGAGGTAGTTCGTCCACTATTAAGTCAGCGAACTCTTCCAACAGTTCCTGATCCTCTTCTGGTAAATCGTCCACTCTTGTGTTGGTCAAAACAATCTTCGGTTTTCTGACCACAATGAATTGTGGATCCTCCTTCTTCTTAACCTCTATAAGAATTTCCTTCCCACTCATGAGAAGTACAGTGTTGCTTACTTCCGGTTTCACCTCCTTATCCTTGATTGGAAGCAACATGTGAGTCCTCCCATTCTTCTCTAGGGTGTATGTGTTCATTCTCCCATCATGAATCACATTCCTGTCATATTTCCATGGTCTACCCAACAATAGATGAAAAACATCCATGGGAATAACATCACAGAGTATCTTATCATTATATCTTCCTATCTTGAATTCAACTAAACATTGTTTAGTGGCAATTACCTGATGTCCTTTTTGTAGCCATGAAACTCTGTATGGGCTTGGATGATCAATCGTCTCCAGCTCCAGCTTTTCTACCATCTCTGTAGAAACGAGATTATCTGTGCTACCACTATACACAATGACCTTGCATACCCCGTCCTTGGTTTTGCAAGCAGTCCTGAAAAATCTGTTTCTTTGGACTGAACTCTCCACCTCTTTTTTTGGTGTCAAAAGAACTTTTTTCATCATCAACGATCTTCTGCCTTCAGCATCTTCTGCCTCAACATCTCGCCTCTGTGCTTCAACGATGTGAATCTCTCCACTCTCCTTCTTTTTATCTGGACACTTGCAATACTTGTGCCCATTCTTTCCACATGTGAAGCATGTTATTACTCCACCTCTTCGTCTTCCTCTACCTCTAGTACGAGGAAAAGTATTATTGTCAGCATAATATCCTCTCTGTTCAGTATGCTGCCCTCTCTATTCAACATATTGCCCTCGCTGTGAGGTTCCACCTCTCTTAGTTCGAGTCTGATGTTTCTTCCAGTCCTCCCTGGTTTTCTGATATTTATCCTGGGCAACCGATTTGCCTCTGAGATGACTTCTGCCTCGGCCTCTTTGACCCTGCTTTCGACT
Organism: Picea glauca; assembly: GCA_000966675.3. NCBI lineage: Eukaryota > Viridiplantae > Streptophyta > Pinopsida > Pinales > Pinaceae > Picea > Picea glauca. The sequence continues at coordinate 679,407 of JZKD02S1742034.1, read as the reverse complement.
CAGCTTCTCTTCCGCTTTCAAAGCCATCTGATAAGCATCTTCCACCGTTCGGATGGTTACCATGCTCATCTCATCCTGGATGTCATATCTCAGGCCATTCATGTATCTAGCAACTTTCTCATCATCGCTCTCCCGATGACCTGCCCTAATGTTCATCTTGTAGAATTCTTCAGTGTATTCTTTCACTGTCATCAGCTTCTGTCTCAGGTTCTACATTCTCCTGAATAGAGTAATCTGGTAGTCTCTAGGGATGAATTTTGCCTTCATCTTCACGATCATTCTGTCCCATCTTTTGATCTTCTGCTTGCCTTTGCAGGCTCTGTCATTTTGTAGTTCATCCCACCACAATGCTGCATGTCCCTTCAATCTTGTGACAACATGCTTGACCTTCTTGTCTTCTTCGACATCTTCATAGTCAAAGTATGTGTCAAGAGCTCTAATCCAATCTAGAAGCTCCTCTGCATCCAAGTTTCCCTCATAAACTGGAATGTCCATCTTTGCTCTTGCACCCATTCTTGCAATAGCTCTAATCAAACGTTCGTTTGCTGCATCTTCAGCTGCAACTTCTTCTTCATGTTCAGCCTCAATTTCACTTTCGGAATCACTTAGATCCCTTGCACTGACTGTGCGCCTTTGGGCTGTCTCCATGTCTTCGAGTCTAGCTCGTAGATCACACATTTCTTTCTCCATGGTTGGATCAGTCATCTACCTACCTCTTCATCTCGGAATTTCCATCTCCTCTGACTGATTGGGTGTTTTTCTGTCCCTTCTCCTTGGCGGCATGGTGAATTTTCTTTTTCTCTGCTATAGAAAGCAAAGAACCTTTCTGTGCTCTGATACCAAAAATGATGTCGACGCCCGCAACCCTCAACCCGCAGGTCGGAAGGTCCACGTCAACACAAGATATTTCCCTTTACATGGCCCGAAGAGCTTTCAGAATGGCTCTTCTATTTCCCTTTCAGGAAATCTGCACCCACAATCAACTTCAAGAATTTCCCCCTTGTACTTCGGGAGATCAGACTTCCCACTTTCGCGAATCCGTAGGTCAAGAGCCTTGTCTCCAAATCTCTGAAACCCGAAAATAGTCAACGTTGACCCTTCCTCTTTCTCTTCGTACTTTTCCTTATCGCGATTTCGGCGGTCGCGGTGTCAAGCAACTTGTTCCCGCGATTCCCGAAACCTGATTTTCTGAAATTTCCGATGCGCTCACAAGCTTTGACCATTTCAACGGTCCTTCACTCCGTCGGAACTTTGGACTTTGAAATATCATGAAGCCTAATGCAAAGGTTTCGGGACTTCACCCCACGAAACCCCGAAACGGTCAACTGAATTGACTTCTTATCGAGAGCGCGCCACCTGTCCACTCGCTGACTCCTCTGTGGCCCACATGATCCTTTTAGCTTTCGGGACTTCGCGTTTCGGGATATCGCGATTCCCGTTGCAATGTTTACGAGACTTCAACCTATGAAACCCTGATATAGAAATCCACGTGTAAATCCAACGGCCCTTGTGGCTTGGATCTACGGTCCTACTCCTCCTGAGCTTAGAACCTTTCGCAACACTCATTGTAACTTCCCTGCTCCTCCGCGAGATCGAACGACTCACGAAACTTCGCGAGTTCTCCATAGAGAATTTCGACAGTCTGTTTCTTCCTTTGAGAACTCGTCCTCCTGTGGTCTGACGTCGCTACGCCTTCTTACAACTTTCAAGGCACTTTCAAGTGTTGACTTCTTCGACTCTGCGCACACTTGCAACAACAGTCTCTCAATACTTCGCTCAGGTTCACAACCCTGAGATTTCACTCGGCTTGCGCACTCCTTGCATGGCTCCTGTTGCCTGATTGCACTTCTGTAGAAATGAGAACAAAATCTTTCCCACCTGAGCTTTCAGAGACAAACTTCTGAACACGTTGTTGATGCACTCCTTGCGGACAATTCAACTGCACTCCTTGCAGGAACTCTTTCTCAGATAGAGAAACAATTGAAACTCATTTCCCTTCCCTTTCCTCTCAGATTTCAAACATTCAACAAGAAATCATTCATACATAGCATAAAAGCAAATGTACAGCAGAAAGAGTGAAATAACCATGAGCATAACATCTAGCATACATACACGGAGAACCAACACAATGCCATGAATTCGAATCAAAGCTTTCTCTATTTAATTCAAATTTCTGTACATGGGTGTCTTCACACAGCTCTCTGCATCTCCTCTATGCTCTTCACTTCTTCATGGTCATAATAATGTTACAATACACAATGAGGGTGTCTATATCCCGTTTCCCTCTTGTGCTCTAAAACTGTCTAATCTAACATTCAATTCTACCTACTTGCATTAACTACCATAAATGCCTTCCATCTACTAAGGACGAGAGCAAATCGCTCAAGGTCCATTTACATTATACAAGTGCGCCTCCACTTGATGTTTCATTAATGGTTCAAGATATTTCAAAATTTGTGCTGGGCGCTTTTCCAGCTGTTCGTTGTCTCCATGCTGGCTCGCTTGAGATGCTCCTGCATCAGTATACAACCCTCCATGTCATTCAACATAGTTATAATCATGTTGTACATCTTTACTGTGATCTCCCCTTTTGAGGCATGCTTTGGATATCAACCTTTATCCCCTTATGAACTTCCTCTCACCTTGCAACCTTCTCACACTCCACACCAACAAAAATAACAAACATCTTCCCTTTCATTTTTGTAGTCTTTAGCACACAAACATGCCCAAGTCTCTGAAGCACTAAAGGCATCCCAACAACGCTACAAATCCCTCCATGATGCTCACCGTTCCACCCCAACTAGGAATTCATGATGTGGTGAATGTGGACAATATGAAACACTATGAACCCCCATTGTTGGAAGATAATGTCACCGTCTCTTATCTTGTCGAGTTAATCCCCCGATTTGCAACCTCCCTTGCTACAAAACACCTTACTTGACACTCGCCATACCACCACCCGTAATCAACAACATACCTCTTACCTTGTTGGGAACACATGCCAAACTCTTGCTCAAGCTGAATGGTTTTTGAAAGATGTCATGCAAAATCATCTTCCTTATTTGTTCACAAAAGTGGGGACACTTCCGACATTAAATAGGGAGGAATTGGGAAACCCAACAAACATCCACATGAATCCTATGGAAGGCGTACTCCCTCGGCCAACTAGATTTTTGGAAGGCGCACTCTCTCAACTTATTGGAGGACAAGAACAATTGGGCACAAGACCCAAGGAAGCAGTTGATCAGATACAACTAACTAGTTGTTAAAAGCTAGCCATAGCTTGACCCATTCAATCCATCATGTAATAACATGTATCTATATAAGACTGCCTCATATTATAAATAAAGTGATGGTCATTTTGCTCTCAATTTTGGTGGTAGAGTTCTTTTTTTCCTATTCTATTTAATTTCCTAAGTCTTTCTATTACAGATCATGTATAACCTAGTATGGGGAGATGTTGTCACGTTATATAATTTAAAAAGTAATGTTACATTACAAAATTAAAAAAAATACAAGTCATCTCAATTACACTTTGAACAATCACATGTAAGTTGTATATCTAGTTTGTGTTCTATGGGTAATATTATAATTTCCTCGAAAATATTTTGAAATATGTGGAGATGAGCATACCACATAAAGTATATGTGAGATGAAAATGTTCAAGAATTTCTGCAAATGCTTGATCACCAAATGCGTGACCTAGAATTTCTATTCTTAAACTCACAAATCATAGCTTGAAGGTATTTCACATGCCATTTAAGGTTTCTCCATTCCATTTATGTGGAAGGTCATAATAGTGTTTCTCAATTTCCATAAATATGGAGAAAGTTAGTATTATTTAAGGTACAAACTACATTTTTCAAATGTGAAGTGTGTTTGTTGTTATACCCTAGTCCATAACTTATTTACTATTTTCTTAATTACTATTTTCTTAATGCTCAACAGTTTCAAATCAATGTGTCCATAACTTATTTACTATTTTCTTAATTCGTGTTGACTTATTTACTATTTTCTTAATGCTGAAAAGTTTCAAATCAATAAAATAGTAAATAAGTTTTTTAATAAATTCATTATTCTTAATAAATCTAAAATTAAAATGAATTTAATTCTATAAAAATGAAATTATACTGTAAAAAAATGAAATTATAATTTTAACTATAAAAAAATAAAAATATAAGAAAATATTCACTCGACCACTAAACAAAACGAGACAAGGAAGGAAATTTGTTTTTCACGACCTAATACATTGCACGTATCAAATTGACATGAAGACACATTTGTTTCATAAATCAATTCGTCGAGATGCTATGTCGAAACATATGCTATGAGAAACCAAGTCTACATGGTATATTTATGACGTCATCCCTACGTTGTGTGTTTTGAATTTTATCAAAAACCAACTCTACATGGCATATTTATGACGCCATCCCTCCGTTTATGACGTCATCCCTCCGTTTATGACACATTTGTTCCATACTTGAGTTAGATCCTATGTTTTCAATTTCATTCAAAACCAAGTAAAGTTATGACGTCAGCCCTACCTACTATGCACTCTCAGTGGTAAAGTTATGACGTCAACCCTACTCAATGTGCTTCTAGAAATAATGAAGGGAAAATTCTATGTATCCTCTCAACGTGTGTTGGATTCAAGTTTGTCAAGATTCTATGTTTTGAATTAAAATATTTTATTTCAAAGTGAGATTGTTGAATTTATTGTTTTATTCCCAAAATATGTTTTTTTTACTAGTTTTAAACTAAAATTTGATAAGATTTAACGTTTGATGGGGTGTTTGGTATAGATTATTTTGATAAGATTTTACGTTTGATAGGGTGTTTGGTATAGATTGGATTATTTATTTATTAATTGAAATGGTTAATTTATACCGAGTCAAAGATTTTTGGTTTTATTCCCACACAGAAGAAGCATATATTGTCATAATGGGTTTATCTCTCTATAGGAATCTTCCGGCTTTGCTAAGGTGGAGAAATTGTCGTGCATTAATTCTCATGTTTTTCCATGATTTTTTTGTTCCCTAATTGGTATGAATTTTAGACAATGACCAGTATAACAATGTAAAAAAACTAAACATATTGAAATAAATTTCAATGGTGGTTTTGTGTCATGTAAATAAGTAGACATCTACATACACATTCTTAAACATTTACATACACATTCTTCTTTTTCTTTTGGGAGACTATCATCCATTCCTTATGTTGTTCTTTGAATGGTCTGGTTGATTCTTGGAACTCATCCTCTTCAATCTTTATTACATTGTTTCTTTCAATTCTCTTCAATCTCTATTGCATTGTTTCTTTCCTCTCATTGAAGGGTGATGCCTAGAGCTTTGCAGGTTTATTCTTTTTCTTCTTCTATCACGTTGACTCAATTCACTTGTCCCTCTATTGAGGAGAGATGAAACAACGTGGTCATTGGGGGAGTGGGGGGTTGAGAGAAGTCTACTCTTGGGTAAGGAGAGGAGTTAGTTGGTCCAAAGCCCTTATTTCTTGATTCTTCTTTTTCTTTGCTTCTTATCAAGGAGTGTATTTGATTTTGAGACAAGCCTTGTAATACTATAAGGAATCATACTTGTAGTTAAGAGGATGTGTCCATGTGTATTGTTTAGCTACCGACTTGATCTCTATTGGCAAGCCCTTGTTGAAATCCATATCAACACAAATGAAGGTGTGGGTAGTTATATTTCTCATTTGCATTTGTACACTCTTGAAATGGAATTTTAGTAGGACATTTATATCTCTTATAATGAATCAAATCCCTAAAATGGAAAGGGAAGGTTGGGCATATTTATCCAAATTGGAGCAATAGAGAGTCAGTTTGTTGTTGTATCAAAATTAGGAGTCCATAGCGTCATACATAGCCCTCTTTTTCCCTAGAAACAAAGTTACCAACTTAACATGAACTGTGACCTCAAAATGAGAACTCTGGCCCAAAAAACCCATATTGTTGCCAAAAAAACATGAAAATCAACCCCCAAATTGAAAAGTGGTGCTACCGGTAGTACCATTTTTTCAAACGGGGTCAAAATTACAATATTTTTCAAGCACGACCTTCAAAACTCATACAGATTCTTTTTTCAAAACGTTAAAATTAGAGATATTTTGAAAACTTATTTTTAGTAGTTGGTACCATTAAAACCAAAACCTCAAAATCAACCATCAAATTGAAATGTGGTAAAATAAATTATCATTACTGTAAACAAAATCATAAAATCAACCCTTAAATATTTACTTTTAAAATCTTAATTTATACATAATGTCATGAAAACAATACATTTAAAAATATATATTCAAAATCCAAATTTAAAAAAAAAATAAATTAAAAAGTGAAAAAATAAACTGAAAAAAAAATAAATAAAAAAAATTCACAGAAAAATAATAATTAAAAAAAAAAACAAAACTTAAAAACAAGTCAAAATTCAAAAACATATTAAAAAAAAATCTAAAATACTCACTTTAATTAAAAATTATATATATAATATATATAACTATATACATATTATATATAACGATATATTATATATATAATAT
>JZKD02S1742034.1:601217-639721 GCA_000966675.3 Picea glauca | reverse complement strand
CAAAAGGTACGATTTGCTTCTTTATATTTAGAACCTAATCAATTTGTATGGTATCGATGGATTTGTTCTCACAAATCACTCGTCACTTGGACAATTTTCACGGAAGAAATGATAGGACACTATGAGGATACAAGGAGAAATACCTTCTTTAGCCAATTGATAAATCTCAAGAAAAAGGGTTCAGTTACAGAGCACATTGAGAACTTCCAAAGATTGAATATAAAGATAACAGATATTCTAGATGAGCACTTGATTGATGCATTCATAGGAACTTTAAAGGATAACATTCAACATGATGTTCGCTTTTGGGAACCCAAATCATTGGAGAATGAGTTTAGGGTGGCAAGAAATTTTGAAAGTAAAAATATGGCTATGGCTACTAGAAGGTCAAATCCTAACATCTATCGAGAGAATAATGCTCATTCTTTTAAAACACCTCAACCTACAAGGTTGACACCTTAACAATTGGAGGAAAGAAAAGAAAAAGGTTTATGCTTTAATTGTGACAACAAGTACAATAAGGGACATAAGTGTGGTGAGAAGAAATTATTCTACATATATTGTGAAGAGTAAGAAGAACAAGAACCATTTCAAGATGAAAACGTAGAAGAGATTTCTTCTGAAGAGTTGACTCCCACGATATAGTGTAATGCATTGGTTGGAATTATCACTCCTCAAACCCTCAAGATCGAAGGATATATAAAAAAGAAAAGGGTAATAGTCCTAATTCATTATGTTATTACTCATAATTTCATTCACTATAAATTAGCCAAAGCTCTCAATTGCTTTGTATATCTAACGCCGGAGTTTCAAGTAATGATTGCAAATGGAGGAACTATCAATTTCTCAGGAAAATGCAATAAGATCAATCTTACTATGGGGGAATATGTAATGAATAGTCCAATGATTGCTATACCCATGAGTGGTGTTGATGTCGTACTAGGAATCAAATGGTTATAATCATTAGGAACAATGGCTTTTAATTTTCAAGAACTTTTAATGAAATTCTCATTAGAAGGAAAAGAAATTGAGTTAAGAGATATCAATGGGAAATCTAGTCAGGTGATAACCTCTAATGGAATGACACAATTATTGAAAAAGGGGCACCAAAGTGTTATTGCACAACTATGCACACTAGATGTTCAAACATCTAAGCCATATATTCCTCTAGATATTCAAGGGATCATTGATAAGCATTCCAATGTATTTGAATATATTCCCAAAGGTCTTCCACCCACTCGAAATCATGATCATGATATTCACCTAATCCCTAGGATTGTTCCTCCTAACATCAGGTCGTACAAATACTCTTATTCTGATAAGAGTGAAATTGAGCTTATGGTTGAAGAAATGTTAGAGGTTGGCATTATTAGACCTAGACAATTTTTTTACTCTGCACCAGTGGTAATGGTATTCAAGAAATATGGCTCATGGCGTATGTGTCCAGATTATAGAGAACTCAACAAGATCACTATTAAATATAAGTTTCCCATTCCTGTCATTGATGAATTGTTAGATGAACTACATGGAGAAATCTATTTCACAAAGTTGGATCTTCATTCAGGGTATCATCATATTAGAATGAAGGAAGAAGATATCCCAAAAACAACATTTCAAATTCATGAAGGCCATTATGAATTTTTGTCATGCCTTTTGTTCTTACAAATGCACCTTCCACATTCCAAGGCTTGATGAATTCCATTTTCAAGCCCTTCCTTCAAAAATTTAGTTTTTATGATATACTAATCTATATAAATTCTTGGGAGGATCATGTGCGACATGTTGGCAAGGTGCTACAACTACTAAAGGAGCAACAAATATATGCCAAACCGTACAAATGTTTCTTTGGGGTGAAGGAGGTAGAGTATTTGGTTCATATTGTATCTCATGAAGGTGTCAAGGTAGACCCTAACAAGATTAAGGCCATGATGGATTGGTCGATTCCAAAAAATTGAAGAATCTTAGAGGAATTTTGGGTTTGACAGGTTACTACCAAAAGTTTGTTCGGAACTATGGGAGAATAGAAACACCTTTAATGACACTAACTAAGAAGGATGCATTTTCATGGACTCCAGAGGCAACTAAAGCTTTTGAACAACCTAAAGAGGTGATGTGTAAAGCTCGTGTCTTGACCACACCAGACTTCACAAAAACCTTTATTGTGGAATGTGATGCCTAAGGAAATGGCATTGGTGTTGTCCTAATGAAAGAAGGAAGGTCCCTAGCTTTTGAAAGTTGGCCACTCAAGGGAAAGGAATTACACAAACCCATTTATGAGAATTAAGTGATGGAAATACTACATGCATTGAAAAAATGGTGCCCTTACCTAATAGGTAGGCACTTCAAGGTCAAAATAGATCATGATAGTCTTAAATACTTGTTGGAACAAAGACTATCTTCAGAAGAACAAAAAAAATGGGTGACCAAGATATTATGTTATGATTTTGAAATCATCTATAAAAAAGGGAAGAAAAATGTTGTGGTAGATGCACTCTCAAGAAAGGATGAAGATGTTGAGGCCTTTGTCTGTGGTATCTCGATCATCCAACCCGATTTGATAATAGAAGCGAGGGATGAATTGAATAATGGCGAAAATGTGTGGAATCTAATTCAAAGGTTGCAGCAGGATTCCAGTGCATCCAATACATTTACATGGAAAAATGATTCACTATGGTAAAAAGATCGCTTATATTTATGTAATAACTCCCAACTCAAACAAAAAGTACTATTGGAATTGCACACCTCTTCGGTAGGAGGGCACTCGGGATTTTTGAAAACCTACCATAGGGTCAAGAAGGAATTTTTGTGGGATGGCCTTAAAACTAATGTTCAAAGGTTTATAGTAGAATGTTAGTTTTTCCAACAAAATAAAGTGGAAACAATTAAGACCCTAGGTCTTTTTCAACCATTATCCATCCCAAGTTAGCGTTGGGAGGAGGTTTCCATGGATTTCATCACAGGGTTACCGAAGTCTAAAGGAAAGAGTGTCATCATGGTGATTGTTGATAGACTGACCAAGTACGCACACTTTTGTGCACTCTCTCATCCCTTCAAAGCCAGTGCAGTTGCCACCACATTCATAGAGACAGTTCAAAAACTACATGGAATCCCAAAGATCATTCTAAGTGACAAAGATCCTATCTTCACTGGACATTTTTTAACATAATTATTTTCTTGTTTGGGTACTCAATTGGCTCATAGCTCATCCTATCATCCTCAATCTAATGGACACACCGAGATAGTGAAAAAATGTCTGGAAGGCTACCTTCGTTGCTTTGTCTCTGATAAACAAACACAATGGTTCATATGGTTATCCTTGGCATAATGGTGGTATAACACTTCCTTTCATACTGCAACAAAAATGACACCATTTATGGCACTCTATGGATACCACCCTCCTTCCATCACTTCTTCTCTAAAAGAAAAATCTAAGGTTCAAGCAGTGGAAGATCACATCGAGCATCAACAACAAGTTCTCCAAATCTTAAATGACAACCTAACCATGGCACAAAATCACATGAAACAACAAGCAGATCAACATCGTAGTGAAATAAGTTTTGAAGTAGGGGATTGGGTGTTTTTAAAACTACAACCGTACAAACATAGGTCCCTCAAGCAAGCCAATAAGGATAATAAATTATCACCAAAGTACTATGGTCCTTATAAGGTGTTGCAAAAGATTGGTACTATCGCATACAAATTGGAGTTGCCTGCATCCTCACGAGTACACCCAGTTTTCCATGTTTCATGCTTAAAGAAGGTTATATGTGACAAGATCCCAGTTCAAACTATATTTCCAGAATTTGACGAGGAAGGAAAAATCATATTGGATCCTAAAGCCATCACTGACACAATAATTCGCCAGCTGAGGAATAGATCCATTTCAAAGTATCTCATTAAGTGGAGGAAACTTCCTGCTGACGATTCCACTTGGGAAGATGAGTATTTTATACATAAGCATCCATAATTACACAAGCATTGCGGAAAACACTTGTTTAAAGGGGAGGGGCATGTTAATCCCTAAATAGTGGCACATTACCCCTTAATTGGGGAATATTACATTAGTAATGTTATTTTATTTATGTCAGCTTGGGTCCATTAGTTGTAATTGTACCTCCTAGTCTCCTATATATACCAAGGAGACATTTTCATTTGGAATCATCTTGTACTTGAACATTTATGTGGTGTAAAAGGAGGTTTCCCCCTCGAAGAGGCTTATTATCTGAAATTATCTCTTTTTCAAGGCGTTGAGTACTTATTATGAGGTTTTTCTATGTTATATTGATATTTGGTTTTTAAAAGTTGCATACAAAGAATTAAATGTTTTTTAACCTCTTGTAACATGATGCTTATTGCTTCCCACTAAACCCTATTAACAATTTATTCTTGTTATTAATAATAATTAATAAAGACCAATCACTCACCTTGTCCAACAAGGAAAATACATGCAACCCCCACTTGAAATATCGACCATATATAAATTGTTGGTGGCCCTTGACCTTCATACGATCTTCACTTCATATGATACCATTAAGAAGAATGAGCACAACCATTATATAAGCACATGCTATGCATGAGCATTCAAAACCAGATGACGCCTTAACTTTTTTTTAAATGTTTTTTTAAGATTGTTGAATGTTGATCATTGGTCATGGATTTAGATTGTTTTCCAGAGGTATGAGATATGCCTCCCTTAACTGCCATGTTTTTTCTATTTCAATATTCCTTGTTCACATTGAGAATTTTCGACGAGTTCTTTGTTAACATTGAGAATTGTGGAGATAACTTTGTCAGTGTGGAAAACACTTAAAGATTTGTTTCATAAACTAAGGCCAAATGAGTTGAGCTTCATTTAAATTTATTACAACAAAAATGAAATGAAGGGGGAGATAGCATGGAATACATTTCTAGGATAAAAAATATTAAAAAAGAGATTGTTAAAGTGGGGTGTAATAAAATAGAAGATAATTTGATGGTCACAATTTTGAAATCAGGGTTGCTAGAATCATTCAAGCATTTTTTTGGAGACATTCCAAATTACAGGTAAATTGGAGAATATAACTTTTGAAAAACTTAGTGAGTTGTTACCAAATCATGATAAAACATTTGGAAATCAAAACAAATTAGGGGTGTATGTATTGGTTTCCATCACAAGTAAGAACACCACTAAAGTTTTAACTGGAAAAGGTATTTTCCCTACCAAAGTAATGACAATCAATAAAGTCATAATCGATATTCTAATAAAGGTCAAGGTTAAGGAAGAGGTAGAAGAAGAGGAAGAGGATATATTCCTTGGAATCCAAAAGGCTTGTCAAAAGAAGAAGAAAATCAACATTCACAATCTAGTGGAAGATGATGGGGGAAGAAGACAATAACTTGTTTTTTATGCAATAGAGTTGGATTCTATGCCTTTGATTGTAGGATTCCCTATGAAAAGATAACTAAAGATAACCAGACCTCCTCTTCATTGGCCCAATATGAAAGTGTAGAGAAAAATGATGATTTTGAATATGTATGTACAACTCTCCAAATGTGAAAAAATATCCAACTTAGTTGCGACAACTTACTCTTTCAGAAGTGTTTATGATGATGAATGAATCATGGATATAGGAGCCACCCAACACATGATTTACAATAAATATTTATTTTTGACTTATCATGATTTCCACTTAAATCCACTCTTCTTAGTAGATGACACCACACACACACAAAAATGGAAAATGTTCAATAAAATAGCAACAAAAGATCCAATCAGTCCAAAGATACATTGAGGTGTTTACTAAGATCCATATTCAGATGTAGATTCAAGATCCAAAAGAGGTACTCATTATTAAATTTAATTCCGGTCTTTTATTATTGTTACATAGAGAGGTTGATTTATTTGAAATCTCTCCCTTATATAAGATATTTATTTGGGCCTTTGTTATGGAATGAAAGCTCATTCCTCGCATTCAATCTCCTCTATTGAAAGATGGACCTTCATCAACTCCTTCTTATCCTACCTCTCCTACCTTTCCCAAGCCTAAAAAATGGTGTTATTATCACAAATCTTAGTTTCAGTCCTCAGTTGAATGTCGTGGTCTTCATAATCAGAATCCTATCAAGTCTCTATTTGTTGATGCTTCTAAGTCCTCCTTCAGCACAATGCCCCCCAGAGTTGATCACCTTGGAGAATACTATGAAACTAGACCCCTCTCTCCTTCTCATGGCCACTGATCCCCAAAACTTATTCTCCAACTTACTCACAATTGACAGATCAAGCAATCCCTAGCCATGCTCATCCTTGAAAATGGTAGCCAAAATAATTTGGTTTCTTAGAATTTGGTGCAGCAACCGGTGCTTCCTAATACCCCTCATCCGACACCCTACTAATTGGGTTGGGTTTATAAGGATGGTTCCCATGTGATGGTGACCCAACATTGTGCCCTTAATTTTTCCATCATCCCTTTCCACAATACTATTCTTTGTGATGTGTCTTGTTTGGATGGTGTAAGTGTGCTTCTAGGTATTCCCTTTTAGGAACTCTGTCATGTTTTATACAATTCTCATAATCATCAATATCATCTTCAGAAAGATGGACATACCTATGTTCTCACCTCATCCTCTCTCAAATCCCCCACATTTCTATCCATCCAACCTGTTGTTCATCAAATCATTCTCAGCAAATCCATTTCCCTCTATCTGACGTACCCTCTGATTGTCAGATCTGGCCGATTTAATCACACCCTTTGAAGATGTATTTATTGCACCCATCGGAATACCCCTCATTCGTTCCATTGAAAATTCCATTGATATTATTTTTGGACCCACTTTGCCCAGTGCCCCTTCTTACCACTTGGCTCCTCATGATGTTTAGGAAGTGGAACACCAGCTCCAACAAATTCTTAATATTGGCCACATCTAATCGATTTCTTCACCTTATGCCTCTCCTAACCATTCATCATTCCCAAGAAGGATTTTGAGGATGTTAAGAAATGTAGGACATTTCCACACTAATCCTAGTAGAATAGAAGAAGAATTTAATCAAGAACGAAAATGAAACAAGCAATCACATAGTACACTGAGATTTTACCCTGGAACCCTTAACCGGGAGAAACCATCATTCATTTGAGTGTTCTTATCTCTTTTTGTCTTATTCAATATAAATAAAAGGTTACATTCCTAAACTTGTTCCCCGCCTAATACACAATCGACATCATACCCTCTTTCATAAACAAGAACAACCCTGTAGACAAATAGGCTTACATATGCATGACCTGCAACCTATACCTACACATGATTTAACTTGCATAAGTTCATTACAAAATTACATGATTCATTCATTATCCTTTAAGGCCTTACAACACACCTCTTTATATTATTTACAACAGGCAAAGCCCTAAATATTGGTGCCCAAAAATGATTATAGATCCATGCATATCATTGGCTAAAAATCCTGCAAATCTTGGGATTCTGTTACAATCAACTCCAAGTCGAGTTTACCAGTTAACTACCAGTCGACCTTCATTTGGTCTCTAATCGGTAATTTTACGCCTGCACTTTGACCTCTTGTTGATTTCCTTGTCGTCTATATCTTCGACTTCAACTTTACCTAGTCGACTCCCTCGACCTTCGACTTGTTATCAATCCACCTCGACTTCAAATTGATATCGATATACCTCAACTTCGACTGTCAATCGATTCACCTTGACTAAAATTTCACTCAGATAATATAAAAACCCAAAATTCTCCCACTTGTTGTCTTTTTTGCTGAAACATGAGATTCCTGAAATTTCGCTCAAAGACCTAGAGAAGAAATGCCCATTGCCTCTCTTCACCAAGAGAACTTCAAAACACTCACAGACTTGGTCAATGAGTATTTTATGTTTTCCAATGTGTCTAATTTCTCCAGTAGCACCGTGTTAATATCCACCATATCTCTTACAAAATGGCATTTTTCATCAATGTGCTTAGTATTTGAATGGTAAGCAGGGTTCTTTGCTAGAAATATTGCGCTTTGACTGTCACAATTCATCTTCATAGATTTCTTCCCAAACCCGATTCTTGAACACAACCTTTGAATCCATACCACTTCTTTGCTTCCATGAGTGGCCACCATGTATTCACCTTCTATTGTTGAAAAGGCTATGACCACCTATCTCTTGATCATCCAACTTATTGCTCCACTGAACATCTTGAAGACATATCTGTTGGTCAACCTTCGTCAATCCAGATCTCCAGCTCTTTTGGCATCGACAAATCCATGTACATCTAATTTACCACTGTCACCTCCAGGTCTACCTTGATAACACAAATACATGAATGCTCTCTTGACAGTTTTCCAGTGCTCCTTTCCATGTGTCGACATGTACCTTCTTAATGCTCCAACTCCATGGGAAATGTCTGGTCGAGTGCATACCATCACATACATTAGACTACCAAAAACACTTGCATAGGTAACACGTGCCATGTCCTCTATCTCTCCTTGTGTCTTTGGAAAATTTTCAACATTAATCCTTTCTCCCACTAGAATTGACACCTTCACCAATTTGCAATCCTACATGTTGAATCGTTTCAGAATTGTTTCAATATACTTCATTTGATTCTACCAGATCTTTCTAGTGGCTTAATATCTCTTAATCTCCATTCCCATAATGAAGTTAGCTACACTGAGATCCTTCATGTCAAACTTGGAGGAGATTTTCTTCTTCACCTCCTTTATTGTGTCCATGCTGTTTCCAATCAACAGCATGTCAACGACATACAAAGCTACATATATAAAATTCCTCCCTTCTTCCTTGGAATATATGCAGTGATCAACTTTTCTTCTCACAAATAACAAACAAAGGATGTGAGTGTCAAAATTCAGGTACCACATCCTTGGTGATTTCTTTAGACCATAAAGGGATCTTTTGAGTGGTATATGGTGTGGTATTTTGGCATGTTATTCTACAATGCTTACATAATTGATCAAATTCCTTTCCACGAGATTCACCACCATTTTAAGTCCTCAACTTTTTAATCCTTTTCTTTGTCTGGTTTTCCAGAAGATCTTTAAACTCCTTAAATCTCTCGAAAACCTCTAATTTCTTCCTCAGGAATTATATCCATGTCTTCCTGGAAAAATCATCTATGAGGGAGACATAATATAGGGATCAACCAAGTGAAGGAATTGTAACTGGGACAAACACATCACTATACAACATTTCTAAAATCCCATTTTCCCATGTTGCTCCATATGGGAACCACACCCCACTTTGTTTTACATATATGAAATGTTCACAAAATTCGATTTCTAAACCACATTTAGGAAAACCTTCGAACATACCTTTACTTTTCGTATCTCGAAGTCATTTTTCTCCAATGTGTCTCATCCTCTCATGCCATAACCTAGTCAGGTCGAGTTCATCATGTCTTGTTGAGTCGGTTTGAACCGACTTGGCTCGATTCGAGTCGATTTGTGTCTACTTTGAGTCGAGTCGAGTCACAGTCGAGTTGATTTCAAGAGCAGTGATGGTGTTGCATCCAATCGAGTCGACATTCCCTAACAACTTATACAGGGTACCAATCCAAACTCCTTTCATTAATACCATTTCACCTTTGACCATCTGCACGAATCCTTCTGAAACAGAGTATGCACACCTGCATCACTAATCTTATTGACAGATATCAGGTTTCTTTCCAAACCCAGAATGTGTAGCACACCTGGAAGGGTTCTTTTCCTCCCATCCTTCAGTTTTAGTCGAACTCTTCCCTGTTCGACTATTCTGGTTTTCGAGTCGTCCCCCAAGAACACATCACCCCCATCATATTATTCATATTCACAGAACCATTCTCTATGTGTTTTCATGTGATAAGATGCTCCTCAGTCAATCAACCAAACATCTTGATATGATTGTGTACTGGTCGATGCCAAATACACATCACCTCCCTTCTCTCAGTCAACTACTTCTCATAGGATCCAGCACTGACTTTTGTTTCCTTTGAATTATATTCTTTTTTATAATGCCCATCTTTATTGCATTTCTAGCATCTTTGCACCCACTGAAATGGGATTTAGATCTACCCTTCGACTTAAAATTTCTATATGAGAATCTACCTTTGTCTCTGTCTACCGTTCGACCTCTCACTACCAGAGAATATTTGGTCGATCCTTCCATATTCCTCCATATCATTTCTTCTGACAACAACGAAGAAACCACATCCTTTAGCACTAGTGTGGTTGTATTACTCCCAATAGCCACGACTAAGATATCCCAGGAATTTAGCAAAGAACATAATAGGCTAATACACTTATCCTCACCAGTGATCTTAATATCCCCAGATGATAAATGGCTTAACACGGTGTTAAAATAATTTAAATTCTTAGTCACCGAACTGCTATCACTCATCCTCAGAAGATACAGTTTCTTTGTGAGAAACAACTTATTTACTAGAGATTTCAACTAGTATAAGTTTCCCATCTTGTCCCACAATTTCTTCTATGAATCTTCACCTGAGAAATTCAGCAACACCAAATCTACAAGACAAAGTCAAATCATACTTCTTGCTCATCTTTCAAGTTTCTCCCATTCTTTCGTCAACATGCCTATCGGCTGGGTACCTGGACATATCGTTGTCCATTGTTCTCGATCCATAAGAATATCCTCCATTTTAAGCTTCCAAATCTCAAAATTCTGGCCATTGAACCTTTCTATCTCTATTCTATAATTTATCCCCATTATTTACCACGATCTTTAACATAATTTATGACTTATGACTCTTACTGTACCTAAGGTTTTGTCCTCACATTCAAGATTGGAAAATCAAGATCTGAAATACTCGCCAAATGATAGCACCGCTTTGAACACACACTTGTCAAGGAAAACCTAAGCTCTTATGAAAAAAGCTATCACATAGTACACCGAGATTTTACCCTGGAACCCTTAACCAGGAGAAACCAACATTCCTTTGAGTGTTATTCTCTCTTGTTTTCTTATTCAATAAAAATAAAAGGTTACATGCCTAACCTTGGTCCACACCTAAGACACAATCGACATCATACCCTCTTGCATAGGGAAGAACAACCCTGTATCCAAATAGAATTGCATATGCATGACCAACAACCTATACCTACACATGCATTAACCTGCATAAGTGCATTACAAAATTACACGATTCATTAATTATCCTTTAAATCCTTACAACATGCCTCTTTATAGGATTTAAAAAATGAGAATCCCTAAATATTGGTGCCCAAAAATGGTTACAGATCCATGCATATCATTGGATACAAATCTCGCAAATCCCAGAATTTTGTTACAGTCGACTGCAATTCGGGTTTATTTACCATTCAACTACTAGTCGACCTTCATTCAATCTCTAGTCGGTCATCTCATGCCTGCACTTTGACCTCTTTTCTGTTGACTTGCTTTCATTATCTTTGACTTTGAATTTACCCCATCGACTCCCTTGACCTTCGACTTGTTGTCTACCCACCTTGACTTAGACTTCTTGTTGATACTATCATTGTTGTCGATCTACTTCAATCGTAAGTCGATTAAACTTGACTAGACTTTAACTGCAAATAATATAACAACCCAATAGAGGAATAGTGTCTAGTCATGGACTTTCGAGCTCTTAATAAGGCTACAGTAAAGAATCGTTACCCTCTACTGCACATTGATGATTTACTGGATCATTTGAAGGGTTCCTGCTTCTTTACCAAAATGGATCTTACAGTAGGGCATCATCAGGTTGGCATGAATGTAGCAGACACATGGAAGACAAATTTCAAAACAAAATTTGGTCTTTATGAATGGATGGTGATGCCATTTGGTCTTACTAATTCTCCTACCACTTTCACGAGGCTAATCAATTGAATCTTTAGAGAACACTTGGGAAAAATTGTGGTGATCTATTTGGATGACATCTCTAACTTCAACAAGACATGGGAGGATCATTTTCTCAATGTGCGCACTATGATAGACTTACTACACACTCACAAAATGCAGGTGAAAAATCATAAATCTTCTTTTGGACAATCTTTAGTTCATTATTTGGGTTTTGTTGTCTTCGTTGAGGATGCTAGCATGGATCCCACTAAATTTCAAGCTCTTGCATAGTAGCCAATGCCTCACTTAGCTCTGGAATTCAATATCTTTCTCAATGGCATTCATTTTTATCGATGGTTCATTGTTCACTTCTCTCAATTAGCACACCCTCTTCATCATCTCTGC
Organism: Picea glauca; assembly: GCA_000966675.3. Lineage (NCBI taxonomy): Eukaryota > Viridiplantae > Streptophyta > Pinopsida > Pinales > Pinaceae > Picea > Picea glauca. Next base: position 627,524 of record JZKD02S1742034.1, on the reverse strand, counting down.
AACTAGAATCGGTTTGTATGGTCTCCCTTTGTACAACAACAATTTCAGGCTCTCAAAACCGCCCCTTGTTTTTCTCGTGTACTTCATTTACCTAATATCTAGCCTCCCTTTCATATTGAGATAGATGCCTTTCAACATGTTATTGTTGTGGTTCTTAAACATGGAGGACAACATGTTTCATACCATTCAGAGACATTGTCTGATTCCAAACACAATTATAGAACTTATGACAAAGAGTTCTAGAGTCTAGTCTAAGCATTGAAATAATGGCACCATTACATACTAAGGAAAGAAAAAAGCCTCCACACATATCATCATATGTTGATTTTAATCAATTCTCAGACTAAGATTCAGGAGAAACATCATTTAAAGTGGGTCTCTTACATTCAATAGTTTCATTTGGTGATTAAATACAGGAAAGGAACATCCAATTGGATGGTTGATCTCTTGAGCCACCCCCCTATGCAAGTACTTCAAATCCTAGTGGTGTGTTGTGCTTCCTATGTGGATTGGAAGCCTATCTATGCTTCTAATCCCTTATTTGCATATATATGGGCTGCGATGCAACATTCCACTAAGGTCAATCAAACACCATTCTAGTTTACACAATCAGAGATGGGTGGCTATAAAAACTCAATCAGTTATGTGTCCTAGCTTTTAAATATCATCGTACTTTGATCAAGGAGGATCATGATTCCTAATATGGTGGCCATTTTGGGTCTCTAAAAATAATTCATCACTTGCAATGACATTTCTTTTGGCCTTCTATGATTCATCAGGTGGATCATTTCATTCGAGCTTATGCATTGTGTAGTCAACATAAACCTACCAATCATAAGTTTAGTTTGTATCATCCCATTCCTCTTCCTTCTCTCCCTTGGGACTCTCTTTCAATGTATTTCCTCAGTGGTTTACCTATGACCTTACACAAACATGATGCTATCTAGGTTATTGTTTTTTGTTTCTCTAAGATGGATCTTTTTATCCCTTGCACTAATATCACTAATGCTCCCCAAATCGATGCCTTGTTCTTTCACCATGTTTGGACACACATTGGCCTTCCTAATACCATCATCTTTGACTGAGATGCTTTATTTCTCAACAGATTCTGGAAAACATTGTGGGATTTACTAGGTTGTCAACTCAAATATTCTATTCCCTTCCATCCTCAAATAGATGGCCAAACCAAGGTAGTTAACCACAACCTTTTCCATTCTCTTCACATTCCATTTTTCAAAACTAAGAAGTTGGATACAACCCTCCATGTTATTCATCATAGTTATAATCGCGTTGTACATATTTCTACTGGGATTTCTCCTTTTGAGGCTTTCTTTGGATATCAACCTTTAGCCCTTTATGAACCACCTCTCACCTTGCATCCTTCTAGAAGTCCACACCAACGAAAAGAAAACACATCCTCCCTTTCTTTTTTTCAAACTCTAGCACACAAACATGCCTAAGTTTCTAAAGTGCCAAAAGTCGCCCAACAATGCTACAAAGTTTTCCATGATGCTTACCATTCCCCTATTGTTTTTACTCCTGGTGATAAAGTATGGTTTTAGATGGAATGCAAACATTTTAAATCCTAACATCATCACAAACTAAAACCTCCCTTTTATGGCCCTTATATTGTTCTCCGGAAGATTGGGGAAAATTCTTATCACCTTGAATTTCCACCTGAACTAGGCATTCAGAATGTTGTGAATGTGAAAAATATCAAATTTTATGAACCCCTATTGCTAGAAGATAATGTCACTATCTCTCATCCTTTCAAGTTAATCCCTGATTTCCAACCTCCTTGCTCCAAGACACCTTACTTGACACTCGTCATACCACCACCCATCATCAACAACATACCTCTTACCCTATTGGGTGCATAGGACAAATTCATGCTTAGGCTAAATGGTTTTCGGAAGCTACCATGGGAAATAATTTTCCTCATTTGCTGACAGAAGTGGGGACACTTTCGGGCTTAAACAAGGAGGAATTGGGAAAAATAGCAGGCATCCACGTAAATCCCAAGGACTATGCACTCCCTTAGCCAGTTGGATTCTTTGAAGGAACACTCTCTCAACTTATTGGAGGAGTAGAACAATTGGGGGTCAGTCCCAAGAAATTAGTTGATTAGATCTAGCTAACTAGTTGTTAGAAGCTAGTTGTAGCTTGACCTATTCAAGCCATCATGTAATAATATGAATCAATATAATACTTCCTCTTATTCTAAATAAAGTGATGGAAATTTTTTTCTCATCTTTGGTGATAGTATTTATGTTTTCGTGTCCTAGTTAATTTCCTAATTATTGGTATTGTAGATCAAACAAAGTCCCATTGAAGTTGAAACCTCCCAAGAGGAGTTCGCTCGAGTTATTATAATACCTAGGCCTAAGTTAAAACCAATGAGACCTATTCACAAATACATGTATTCCCATATAGGTCCTCAATGCCTTTTCCCCTGAAGGGGAAAATTATATAGGATATTTCACAAAGAACACTACACATATGTAGTTCCCCATACTGATCCTTAGATGAAGGGGGTGGACGATTTAGTTTTTATCAACATAAGGAAATCTCACCTACACTCTAATGTAGAAAGAACATTGATCATGCCTTGATCATAGGCTATTGATTGAATAATTTCTCATGCACATGTGGATCACATGACCATTTTGAATTAGGAGGGAAAATGCATAGGGTGTTACCTAGCATTGGAATTAGAAAAATATTATAAACTATTACAACTAGAGGTACACATGATTATAGGTTTTTTTCAACAAATAAATAAAGAACATGACACCAATAAAATCCTCTCCATCTAGTGGGTGGAGGATAAGAAAATGGCATATATTCAATTACAAAATTGAGAGAACCTTATGTGTGTGTCATGGCTCACATAGTTAGGTTTTATGGTGAAAATATTTGTACACGTTTTAACGATGTTTAGCTACCATTGTCCTATATAGTCATCACTACATGTCATGTCTTTAATTGAGCAACTATTGATTCTCATTCATTAAATAGAATGATAGAAAGGGATCAAAAGGCCAAAGATAAACTAGGGGTAGTTCCCACCTTATACATGGCTTCCTATCTCATGGATGTTATTTTTGTAACTAACATATTTCCTAGTTGTAAACTAAAGTTGGCACATTTATGAATCCCCAGTGCATGTACATTGTCAATAATTTGTGAAAACATAAGAATAATTATGAAAATATTTACGATGTTTTATTATATCGTCTCTATAATATTATTTTATGTAACGAATGACCAAGGCCGACTAGATAATATATGAATCTAATTTGATGTATTGGAAATTGGTATTTGTAGGAGGATTACACCTATCATAGGATCTATGATGTCACTGCAGATCCTCATTTATAATTCCCATATATGTGCCTAATAGACTTGTTTTCGGTGAGATAAGATATCATATAATACTACAAGGTTTTAGTATTTCTCTACTTAAATATTCTAAGAAGAATATTTTCATTCCATACAATTTATATTTGGGACATTATGGTCTACCAACTCCCAAACATGCTAGACAAAAATTTAGTGTTATTCTAGAATATTGATTTCCACAAGGTTAGTTTAGAAGACATGATCCTTTTGGGCTTGTGACTAAACATTGTGAGATGATTTCCTTGACATGGCCATACACTGATGAACAATGGGAGAATGAGATCCCATTTGATAATGCATGATATTGGGAAGATATCCAAACTATATTAAAATATTTAGACTTTGCATCCTTCTACAACATGACTGAAGATGGTCAAATGGAGAAAATTATGAAAATGTTGGTTTAATAGAAAGGGAAAGGAAAGAAGAAGAAGAACAAAGGAGAGTTGAGGAAGTGTTGACCAAAAATTGGTTACCCCTACTTTTACGCTCCCGAAATAATAAAAAAAATCATATTAAAAGAACAATGTTTTTTAAATATTATAAGTTTATCATGTAGCCCTCGGTCTCAGGTCTGTCACACATTTTTTGGATTTCAATTACGAGTTTGTATGCTCAATATATCCAGGTTCACATATTGATCACTAAAAGAGCATTTTTTTCCATGTGTAATTTTTGGAGCTACGCTCATATTCTCGGAACCACGTGAATTTCTTGTTTCTAACTTAGAAAATTCTCTTGGGACTTGAATTTCTTGGTTCCACTTCCACTACCCCTCCACTTCTCTTACTTCTCTTCATTACATTATCCAACACTTAGAATTGTTTTTAAATCTTCCTCCACTCTCGTTATACCAACCCACCACTTCACTTCATTATTTTCATACTTAGTTTTTTAACCTCACTTATACTCTTCCATCATCTCTCTCCATACTTCACTTCACCCTTACCCCCTCATTTTCCATACTCTTCGGTGGTCGAACACTCATTACCCCCCTCCCCTGAATTTCCTCACTCCTCACCCCTGACTCTTCCCACCCTCCACACTCGTATTACCCCCTCTACCCTCCCCCTATTTCATGCTACATCACCCTCCCTAACTCTTCTACCCACATTTCCCCATCAAATTTGATCGACAATGGTTGAGTCATGATCTTACAGAAGCAATAAATTGAGATCCGAGAGATGAAATCACACAAATTTTATAATACATTTGGAAATATATTTTGATGAATAAGATGTTTGTATAGGTTTTAAAGGTTAAACGTGGCCATATGTTTCTCAAAACTTGAAATATCATTCATCTTCATTTTTAATGGATCTGATTAACACAACTTCACAAAGTTATATCTTGAGATCAGTTGAATTTGGATAAAATTTATATCGTTGGAAGTATAATATAATTAATATCACATATTAAGTGATTTAAATGGCTTAAATGTTTATTATCACTCCTATAAAATTAAAACACAGTCCCCCTCTTTAAAAGAGAAATTAATTAAATTTCGAAAATAAAATTTTATTTAAAAACTTTTATTAAAAAAGGAAAGGGACCCATTTGAAAGATGTGGATGTTAATGATGTAAGTTCATTAATGAGCTATTAATTAAAGATAATACTTCAATAAGAAAAGTGTATAGGAAATTCAAGAAAGGAAAAGACCTAACTACTCAAGTAGTTAGAAGATCTAATTTTAAAAAGAGAAGGACTTCATCAAGGGTTCCACAATGAGAATTATTCAAAGGGGTAGGGGAAGAAGATTAGAAGAAGAAAGTATAGACATCATATGCAGTGAAGCCTCTGATCAATGAAGAGAAATATCCATATTATCCACTCTTTTTCTTCTTCTACATTGATTTCTCATGGCTTCATGTTTGTATTTTTGAACCAATCATGGGCTTGAGTCTTCAATGTTCTTCTTCTATTCTTCAAAATAATTTTATTGTATGATCATGAAGTATTTACACCATATATATGATTGTTAGATATTTTGTAATGAAGAACATATTTCATGAATAAAACTACACAAAGAATTACTTCGGGGTTAATTTTAATTGTATATTGTAACTTTGAGTCTTAAGTATGATATATTTGAAATTGATCTATCAAATTCTCTTTTGATCTTAAAAGTAATACTCTTTTAAAATTCTTTGAGATGATCAAACTATTTTCTCCTATTTCTCATGAAGAATATATGGATTCATTTGTATATGATTAAGAATATTGTATGTTTGATGTTGAGCACAAAGAAATTCTGATGTGAATCTCTCCTTCAATTCTTCTATTCTTAAAGGACAATATGTTGCACATAAATATCAAATCAGGTTATTGAAGAACCATTTTATGTATAAATCCAAGAAATAAATATCTAGGGTTTTTTACCTAATCATTCTCCTAATCCAAGATATCACATATATATCTTTTAGCCAAAGAGGAGTACCACCTCTATAAAAACGCAAGGGGATTCATATGCTCATGAGGTTTTCATTTCGATCCTAACATATTCAAATGTCAATAGGAAGCTAGATTAAAAGAGGAGGTAGAATTGAAAGAAAAAGAAGAGAAAGAAAATAGATTGCAGTAAGAGGAACAATTTAGGAAAAATATAGAGGAAGAAATAAGGAGAAGGAAAGCTAAAGTAGATGTAAAGTTGATAGAAGAAGGAAAAATAATTGCAACTAAGGTTAAGGCTAGAAAAAATGATGTAAATAATTTACAAGAAAAGTAAAAATTAGAAGCCAACGAAAGGAGAAAGAAACAAGAAGAATATAAACAAAAAGAAGAAAAAGAAAAAGAAAAAGAGAGGTTAGCAATTGAGGAAAAGGAAAAACAAAATGAGGAAGAAAATAAAAAGAAGGAACAAGAAAGGATCCAACCAGAAGTAGCTAATCAAGAAAATGATATATAAAATACTACTGATAGGACACCACATCCACCTAGTTAGATAAAACAACAAAATGAGAAACCTACAAAGCAACCATCACACTAAAAAATCACGACACCTCCCTTTTGTATATTTAACCATGGAGTATGTTGTTATCCTCAAGCCTAGTTCAAGAAGAAGAAAGGAACCTTTATGAAGAAATTGCATAATCTAGGAAGCTTGGAAAACATTTTATCCTAGGGAGATTAGATAATTCTAGATGCTTTGGAGGAGGTTGCTAACTTGTAGTTGATTTTTGACAACATAAGGAAGAAAAAAATAATCAAACAAACATAGAGAGAGGACTTGAGTACTTCTATCTATGTGCCACTTAAGAACATATGATTTATTTAATTAATGGGGGATATATGATCAAGAAAATGTAAAATATCCAACTCCCAGTGGTCCTAAAGTTTAAGTTAAGAAATTATTTGCATGAGCCACTTTGTTATTGTATAAATATGTAAACTGAATACTTAAAAAGGTGTTTTTGGCACCCAAGGTAGAGTGGATATTGTTACTGTGAATTATTTCTAAGTTAATTCAAAATATTTTCTTAAGGCCGAGAATATTGTTTTGCTAGAAATTCATTGTGGATCCACTTGATCAATGGATTATGATTCTATTAACTGCTTGCTCATAATGTCTGGTAGGGATTTTTTATCATGTTCAACTTGTTATCTTGGTCTATTATTTGAAATCATTGCTTATTAATATTTAGAAAATATTTTAAATGTTTTTTATTATTAAGGATTTATTTATAATTTTCATTCTATAAGCATTTATATGTTATTCATTTCATTAATTTCATGTAGAATTAATTCTATAGTTAGTTATGAATGAAATGGTAATTTTCTATGTTACTTTCCTATAGGTTCCCTTTTCTGTAAATTCAATATTTTTCTTGGAAATATTCATGTGGAGCTTATCTTTCCTATAGGAAGAATCCTTAGGATTGCAGAATCACATAACTATTTTCATTTACTCTTTATGAGAGATATCTCTCAAAAATAGTCTTCTTTCTTGTTTACTTAAATTAATTTTTATTTCTTTTCTTCACCACTTAATAGACAAATGTCATAGAAAACATAAATACTCATAAAAAAATGTTTTCTTAAAGCCCATCCAAACAATTTTTAGACCATAACCTACAATATTATTCCACTCAACAAGGAAGATTCTAATTGGGCCTCTTCCTTTTATTTGATCCCTTCTATTGAGATTTGGGAATCCAACCTCAATAGAATTAGTGCTATAAGGAGGACTAATCTATGGAAATTCATACTAAGAACCCACATTTTGAAACTGATTTTTCAAACCCCGATGATCCTTTGAAAATCCCATACCTCAATATTTGGAAAACTCAAGATAGATGTTGAGACTATACCCTACACAATATCTAACGAGGAAGTGAATACATTCAAATGCATTACTCAAGATTATACAAGGAATATTGATTGTTTGTTTGTATCCCCTATACTTACTTGACAAAGAAATACTTCTTAGATAATGACCAAAAATTGGGAACAAACTCTAGTTCACATTGTAGAAAACCTAGTGGAGTTAGCCTTGCATGAAATTTCATAACTACTCAATATAATTCCTGTCATAGATGATTTTAGGGGCTAAATTTAGCAAATGGGCTAATTTTCCATGGGTTTTCCCAAAAAACGATTCGCTAATTTCCATTTTTAAAAAAATTATTCGCCCAAATTCCATAGAATAAAATTATTTTACCTTAAAAATCGCCAAAAATTTATAGAAACTATATAAATTACTTAGAAATTTGAATATTTTTACAAAACTATAGCCAAACATTTTACATTTTTCATATTGAGGACTAGTAAGATTAGCCCATGTTTCTACATTTTAATATGAATTTCCATCCTTGAAATCATCCCTGATTCCTATAACCCTTGACTCTACTAGAACCTGCTAGACATTGAGAAATTTGAGTGTCAAATGAATTTATATTATGATTTAGACCACCTAGTAGGTTCAGATTATGATTCAAACCACTTAGACGGTAACTCATTTTTCTTATATATTTCAAACAACCAAGAAAAACGTCAAAATGAAAATCAAACCTAGTTGATCAGGGATGCTTTGGAATTTCTTGGACAACTACATAATATATTTGAGAATTTGGAACACTTACTTCCCAAATATGACCCCAATTTGTCTGGTCCCTAAATATCATATTAATAAATTCATCTTGGCCATCAAATTAATGAAAATGTAGCAAGAATATGTGGAGTGCATAATGTTTCTATATGCTTTCAAGAATGAAGCCCCCACGTAGTATTTTAATCTATCAGTGGGGTCAATCACCAGTTGGTGTGATTTTTTTAGAAGGAATTCTTGGACAAGTTTGGGGAAGAGACTACCATAAATGCTTCAATAATAGATATGTTTTCTATGGTCATGAACACTAAAGAAAGAGTAAAATATTTAAATCAAATATTTTCCATTATATTAAATAATTTTAAATATGGAACAACACCTACATAAGAAATGATACAGATTATGTTGAGAACAAAATGAAGGTAGATATATAACAAGGAAATACATAGAGATACAATAATACTCAATTTTTATTAAAGTCTGAAATATGTAGAGACTGTAAAAGAAAATATAGAGTGAAATGAACTCGCTAGAATGGTGGTAGTTTATATTTGAGAAGAGATGCAACGACTACGCCACATGTGCATTTGCAAGAAGATGTTTATAATGATGCTCCAAAGGCCTTTTTAACATAAATAATAAATGAGAAAACCCTAAACATCTACAACCCTAACCCCGTAAGATGAAACGCCAAAAGGTTTGTGGGCTCTGATGGGGGTAGTCGATATGCCAACCTCCCTAGGGAATAACTTTTGCATACGATATTTGTTTGGAGTGCTTGATACCTTGTCAAAAAGGTATAGCCAATGAGTACATGTTCTAAATGGCCCAATAGAGGCCTCTAACATCTAGTGGGAGTTGTCATGTCAAAAAAGCATTGTTTAGGGCCTCAAAACGACCCCGAAAGTTTGGGACCTGAAAAATTGTAGACAAATGCCAAAATAGAAATTATATATTGAGCTAGTGGAATAGGTGGGAGACCATCAATGTCCACATAGATCATTATTCCCCCATTAGGAATAAATGGAATCCATTATGTTGATTTCCCCCATCAAATGGGGAAACTTCTGTTGAACTTGATGCTTGGTTAGCCACTTTCTTTGGTGCAGTAGCTTCCCTACTTTGACAACCCGATAGAGTTGGATATTTTGTTGGCAGGTTCTCTTAACCTATGTGTCCATGATCTAATCAATTTTTTCCTATTCCATGTAGTCAGGGTTGATCTTTGTAGGTGTTAGTTTCTCTTCCACCTCTGATGTATCCAGTAGTGGTGTAAAATATGGCCGAAGGAGGTCCACATTGAACACTAGGTGTAATCCAAGGAAGGGGTCAATAATTATCTTAAAAGAATTGTCTTCCATGACCTTGGTGATGGTGTAAGGTATATAACGAAGTGGTCGCAACTTCCAATGGGGTCATTTCATGTAGTCTTTTTGTAAATGTAGACAAGCATGAAACTTGTGGGGAACTTGATGTTGGTCATGGTTCTCCTTGTACTTAGCATTGATGTTAGGGACCTAACCCCTCATGTAGGTAGAATAATATATTTCCATGTAATAAAGGTCAATACTAATAAGGCCTAGAAATAAGGAAGAATAAGTCCAATGTAAGAAGACCTAATAGAAGCTTCCACTTCTAGAAGGATCTTCCTCTAGATGGCTCTTTTGATAGACATATTTAGTATAAATAGGAGTCGAGGGTATGAGAACTTTTTTGGGGGATATTATTGTAATATATCTTTTCTCTGCTGGAGGTTTCCCCCTCGAAGAGGCAAGTGAACATTTCTCTCGGTAATCAAAGTGTTATTTCTGGTGTTATTTTATTATCATTTTGGTATTATCATGGTGTTGTTCTAGTTATATTGTTGTTCATCTTCCATTTCTAGCTATTTATTTCTATTCTGCATACTTTTTATATCTGGAATATTACAAGTGGTATCAGAGCACCTTCCTTGGTAGAAAAATGTGGGTTAATTTTTTTCAGGGTAGAGACGTATTCCGACGTGTTTAAGCTACAGAGATTTGTCATTACGTGCATAAACCCATGGTCAGGGATTCATACACGTAGGAAATACAAGTGGTACTTAAGAACACATCTGTTGGACACCCTTGTAACCCCTGTTGGTACCCCCTCGAGTGGTAGCGCATCAGACAACACCTGTATACAGATCAAACTAGATCTCCTGAAGCCCTCCGTAGATAAACCAATTGACCGCCTGAATGTTATAGTTCCATCGAGAACAACACTCAGGAAGATACTCTCTAGTACCTGGGTAGTCGGGTAGTACGGCTAAGGGTATGGTGTAGCCTCCTTAATTGGTGCCCTAAGATATTAGTCTGAGTACTACTGTTGGACCCCACACGTATATCAGAGAGCTATAACATAGGGCAAACCCTTGTCTATAGAACCCTTGAATACCTAACCCTTGGGAAGGAAACAAAAAAAGAACAAATAAGATCTATTTTTGCGTAACCGTGTCTCCTACATTTGAGTTGCGAAATTACTACACATTTCTTCCTGTTAAGCATTTGGACATTTCATCACTGCAGTATTCTGGAGATCGGAGTATCACGTTGCAGGAGTAAAAAAATAAAAAAAAATATGGATCCTATTGGCACCATTATTTTATACCTATTCTGTTGGTTTTCTCTCTTCTCCTTGATCTCATTCATACCTATCATTTTTCAGCAAAAACAAATTTTGTGGACCCAACCTCCTTCCAACACCCTTATTTGGGATTTACCCCATTGTATTCCCCTCGTCGCCCTGATCATTTTGATACACTTCACCCATAACCCATTTTCTTTATGGTCCCACCCGCCCCTTTTCGTGTTCCCTAGTCATCATGGCCCATACCTGTAGCCAAGACTTGGAAGCTCACTTCAATACCTTGCATTCTAATTTTACATAAAACCAACAAGAAGTGCAACATATCAATGCCAATATGCTCTCCATCAATCAAAAAATGCATTCCTCCATCACGGATTCAGTCGGTACTTCAATCGAGGAACTCAGACAATAGCTCAAACAAGACATTACTACCCAGCTTGAATCTGTTGCTACGATGATCTACACTAAGCTACATATCCCTGCAGATCTTCCCTTATCTTACCCACCTTTGCATACCGAAGGTGAAACTTCCTCTCATTCCCATAATTTTCAGCCCCATCACTTTCAGCATGACCTATGCCTTCTGCATGTGGATGTGACCAAATTTGATGGATCGAATCCCACTGGTTGGGTAACTCAAATGGAACATTATTTCTCTTTGTATGGCATTACAGATGAGTTGGCCAAACTCCTGTATGGTGTTCTCCATCTAGATCAAGAACGTTGGCAATGGTGGCAATGGAGAAAAAATGCCCACCAAGGGTATCTGGCTTGGACACACTTTGTGGAAGAGATTTATGAACACTTTGACACTGACACCAACCATTTAGGTTGTTTGAAAAAGTTGAAACAATCTGGCATAGTGGAAGACTTTATAGCTTCTTTTGAGTGACTAGATTTTCGTACAGAGGGCATGTATGATGCTTTTTTCTGAGAATTTTTTATTAGTGGCCTCAAGGATGAGATTCATTCTCATGTCCTCATGGCTCGGCCTCAGAGTTGGGTGGATGCTACTAAAATAGATAAGGAATCACAAAAAATTGTCTCTTCTCAAAACCGCAAACCCTCCTTTTATTCCTTGCACTAAACCAATAACTCCCACTCCTCCGTCTACTCCACTCAAGATCCAGAAATTGACTAGGGACAAAATGGATGAACGCCAACTCAAATGCCTTTGTTATAATTGTGATGACAAATATTTTCCAAGACACAAGTGTAAGGAACAAAATCCTTTTATGTCCATCTCAGACGATGTTTCAGAAGAGGATTTTGAGTCTCCCCTTGTGTTTTTGTCACTTGAACCCACAGACATAACCCCTCCCTCAGACCCTCCTAAAGTAGAACCGGTCATTTCCCTAAATTCTCTCACTGGCTTCTTTGCACCCCAAACCCTCAATATAATTGGTTACATCAAGCATAGGAAGATAATCATTCTTGTTGATAGTGGAAGCACCCATAATTTTATTCATCGCTGCATTTCCCAATAAACTAATTTCTATATACGTGCAGTCAATAATTTCCAAATCATGATTGCTAATGGTGGGTCAATGAAATATGGAGGGCGTTGTGAAAATGTGTGTCTCCAAATTGGTGACTAATCCAGGTGGATATCAGTGGCCACCCACCTTTTCCAAATGGTTCAAAACAGTTTTCTGGCCATTTTGGCAATTTACTATTTTTAGCAGGTTTTAACTTCCGGGGCCATTTTGAGGGTCCAAATGAAGGTTTTTTGAGATATAGGTTCTCAATGATATCCAAATTCATAATTGATCCCCCAAAATGAATCTCCTCTACAATACCTTTCCAACGAGCTATCACACGCCTAAAACGGAGATCGTATGCAAAAGTTATGACCCCGGGAAGTTGATGTACTCACTTACCCAAACGGGGCCCACATGACTTTTGGCGCTTCATCTCCTAGAGTTAGGTTTTTGGATGTCTAGGACTTTTGGAATTCCTGTTTATTGTAAAAGGGCCTTCAAATCCTTATTGTAATCATTTTCTTGTGAATGCGAGTAGCCGTCACATCTCTTCTTAGAGATAAGCTGCCACCATTCTAGCAAGTGTTTCACTCTGTATTTTTACAGTCTCTGTACATTTCTCTAATTAATAAAAATCATGTATTACTGTATATCTATGTTTATGGTTGCATATCTGATACATTTCTGTTATATTATTGAATATCTGCAATATCTCTGTGCATTTCTTTATTATATCTCCGCTCTCATTTCGTGCCGAAAATAATCGGGATCAGTGACCACCATATGAAATCTCATATGTTTGCTATCGACATGGTCGGTTGTGACATTGTGTTGGGTGCAGAATGGCTAAGGGCTTTGGGTCCCATTCTCATGGATTTTAATGAATTAACCATGCAATTCAATCAGGAGGGCCAAACATATAAGTTCCAAGGAATCATCGTCAGTTCCCCGGAGATCATTAGTTCCCATCGCATGGAAAAGATGCTCATAAAAGGTCATTCTGCCATTATTTCCCAAATCCATGCCATCCAAGCCACTGAGACACCCTCTATGCTATAGGACCTCCAATCCATCCTCTATAAACATAAAAAAAAAAATTCCATTGCCCAGGGACTCCCTCCTTCCCATGGTTTTCATGATCATTCCATTCCCCTTGTCCCAGGAAGCTTTCTTCCCAATATGCATCCCTATCATCACCCCTTTTCCCAAAAAAATGAAATTGAGAAAATGGTTCAAGAACTGCTCAACGTAGGTGTTATCCTCCCTAGTATGAACCCCTACTATTCTCTTGTGGTCATGGTCCTTAAGAAAGAAGTTTATTGGCGCATGTTTCCTGACTTCCGCACCCTCAACAAACTCACCATTAAAGACAAATTTCCCATTCATGTCACTGATGACCTCTTGGATGAATTGAGTGGCACCCAGTTCTTTACTAAACTTGATCATTGTTTGGGATACCACCAGATCTATATGAAAGAGGAAGACATCCCTAAGACTACCTTTAGAACTCATTAGGGACACTATGACTTTTTTGTCATACCCTTTGTCTTTTGTAATGCTCCATCCGCTTTCCAAAGCCTCACGAATCATGTCTTTCGTCCTTTTCTTCGTCATTTTGTGTTAGTTTTCTTTGATGATATCCTCATCTACGACAAAACCTGGACATACCATCTTGCTCATGTGGATTGAGTTCTCCATATACTCTCTCAGCACCAACTTTTCCTCAAGCAATCTAAATGTTCTTTTGGCGCCTCAGAAGTAGAGTACTTGGGTCATGTTGTTGGCAAGGACGATGTCAGGGTGGATCCTAAAAAGATTGAAGCTATGAAAGATTAGCCTCACCCAAAGACTCTCAAAATTTTGTGGGGATTTCTGGGCTTAACAGGTTATTATCACAAGTTTGTTAAGAATTATGGACAGACTACGGTACCTCTCATTGCACTCCTTAAAAAGAATTCTTTCACTTGGACTACAACGGTTGGTAAGGATTTTCAAACCTTGAATATGGCCATGTGCACCACTCCAGTCCTGGCCCTTCCTGATTTCACAAAGACCTTTGTCCTAGAATGTGATTCTTTCGAGAACTGAATTGGTGTTTTCCTTATGCAAGAGGGTCGGCTTTTGGCCTTTACCAGCAAACAACTGTCCAAGATAAATTTGGGCAAATTAATATATGAAAAGGAAATATTGGCTATTTTGCATGTCATGGATCTTTGGCGACCTTATATATTGGGGAAATTCTTCCAAATTAAGATAGATCATCAAAGCCTCAAGTATTTTCTAGAACAACACCTTTCCTCCCCAGAGAAACAAAAATGGGTGACTAAGCTCTTTGGATATGATTATGATATCATTTACAAAAAAGGCAAAGATAATGTGGTTTTTTATTCACTTTCCAGAAAATATGAAGATGAAGGGTCTCTTTTTTCTCTCTCTATCATTGTACCAGATTGGCTCCAAGTTGTTCGCCAGGAATGGCTACACGATCCCAAAAGTTTGCATCTAATACAACAATTGCAGTCCAATTATCTAGTTTCCCCAGGGTACTCTTGGCTCAATGATGATCTTTGATATAAAGGTCATTTGTATTTAAGTAAACAGTCAAAACTTAAATCTTCGGTACTTTCTGAGCTTCATGCTAGACCCACAGTTGGGCACTCCGGGCTTACCAAAACCTATGACCGGGTCAAACGTTTTTTTTTCTAGGAGGGTATGAAACAAAAAATTCTGTATTTTTGTGGATGAATGTGATGTGTGTCAATGCAACAAGGGTAAAACTGTTAAATATCTTGGCACACTAAAACCACTTTCGATTCCACCTACTAGTTGGCGGGATATATCTATGGATTTTATTGTCGGCTTACCTAAATTGAGAAATAAATCATTCATCATGGTGGTAGTTGATCGTCTTTCCAAGTATGCTCGGTTATGTGCTCTTCATGAACACCCATTTACATCATCTATTGTGTCTCAAATTTTCATGGATCAGGTCTTCAAGCTTCATGGCATGCCACATTCTATTGTTTATGATCATGACCCAAATTTCACCAGCAATTTTTGGCAAGAACTATTCAAGCTACAAAGCACCCAATTACATCTCCGCATAGCTTATCATCCCTAGACTGATGGTAAAACTAAAGTTGTCAACAAATGTTTGGAAACATATTTGAGGTGTTTTGCATCGGAAAGGTAGAATCAATGGGCTCAATGGTTACCACTAGCTGAATGGTGGTACAACTCTTCGTAACATATATCTACGCGCATGACTCCTTTTGAAGAAGTATATGGAAAAAATCCACCTTTAGTCCTCTCATATTTGTCAGGTGTCTTGAAGGTCCAGGCGATTGACCAAACGCTTACAGTTCGAGAAGCTATTCTCCATACACTCAAAGAGAATTTGGTCATGGCTCAAAATCGCATGAAACAACAAGCAGATCAAGGTTGTTTTGAACGTCAATTTGCAGAAGGGGATCAGGTGTTTCTTTGAATGCAACCTTACAAGCAAACTTCCCTCAAGGCTGACCATTGTCAAAAACTGGCACCCAAATTTTATGGTCCTTATACCATTCTCAAGCATGTGGGATAGGTGGCCTATCAGTTAGCTTTGCCCGGTCATTCTAAGCTCCATCCTGTTTTTCATGTTTCCTACTTAAAAAAGGTGATTGGAACTAAGTGCCAAACTCAAACCAACCTTCTTGAGTTAGATGAAGAAGGCTCCATTTGGATACAACCACAAGCCATTTTGGACCAGCATGAGTGTCGACTACGTCAATGAACCATTAAGGAAGTGTTAGTCCAGTGGAAAGATACAACTCCAGTAGATGTCGCTTGTGAACCAACTACCATTCTGTAGCAATTTCCCCATATCAATCCTTGAGGTCAAGGTTGTTTTTAAGGGGGAGGACATGTTAGAGACCTAACCCCTCATGTAGGTAGAATAATATATTTCCATGTAATAAAGGTCAATATTAATAAGGCCTAGAAATAAGGAAGAATAAGTCTAATGTAAGAAGACCTAATAGAAGCTTTCACTTCTAGAAGGATATTCCTCTAGATGGTTCGTTTGATAAACATATTTAGTATAAATAGGAGTTGAGGGTGTGAGAACTTTTTTCTGGGATATTATTATAATAGAGCTCTGCTCTGCTGGAGGTTTCCCCCTCGAAGAGGCAAGTGAACATTTCTCTCAGTAATCAAAGTGTTATTTCTGGTGTTATTTTGTTATCATTTTGGTATTACTGTGGTGTTGTTATGGTTATATTGTTGTTCATTTTCCATTTCTAGATTCTTCATTTTTATGCATACTTTTTATATCTAGAATATTACAATTGGCTTTCTGCAAAATATCATGGACCTATTGGTGGATGTGTTGGATCCACTCAATGAATTTAGTAGCTTTTCCGACCTCAGATTCAACATGGGAATATTATGCATGTGTAGATGCAAGGGGTAGTGCTACATCAATAGGGCCCAATGGTTGAAAACCGAGGCCAACCTAAAAAGGGCTATGCTCGGTCTAGTTATCGAGTTCTTTGTTGTAGCTTTGTTGGACATAAGGGAGGCTCTCATCCCATGTTCATGGATTCTTGTAGTTTTACATGCAAAAGAGGTGCACGATCATCTAATTGGCAACCTATATCTTCCCATCAGTTTGAGGGTGGAAGGAAATGGATTTGGTGAGCTTGGTGTCCAACAACGACTAGAGGCTCAGCCAAAAGGTGCTCAAGAATATGTTTTGTCGATATGATATGATGGTCTATGGTAGTTCGAAGTGTACCAATACAAGATCAAATAAGATCTTGGTGGTGGAATCGACTGTGATACTCTTCTTGCAGGCGGCCAAAATGGCCATCTTAGAGAATCGATCAAAAATCACGAATACAAATTCATTGCAATGCTTGGTGGAGGGGAGACTTGACATCCAATCTATAGATATGGACTCCCAAGGCCCATTGGGAGTAGGAAGAGAAGTGTACAGTCCTTGGTTTTTAATGGCTAGTTTGGTAATGGAGTATCCCGTACAGGAACTTTTATTCTTACTGAAATCCTATAGAAGCTTCGGCCAATATAAATAATTTTGTAATATTTTCATTGTCTTCTCCATGCCAAAGTGTCCTACCATCCGACTCTAGTGGGATTCCCAAATTATCTTCACACACTCGCTTGAAGGAACACATATATGAACTAGATGGCATAGCAATCTGTATTGAATATGGAATTTGGAAACGATTGTTCCTGTTCCCAACATCTACTAGGTTGTAGCGAAGTCAGGACTATTTTCATAGAGTTGGACCCACCCAGATGTCTCATGCCCACAAAAGTCAAGCGTCATGAATAATGTTGCAACTGGAGGTCAACTGAGGAAGTAATCTACATGATTGGTGCTCCCTTTCTTATAATTAATTTTAGGGAGAAACTGTTGCAAGTATGTGGACCAATTTTGATGGAAGTCATTCTACATTTTTCCTTGTGTCTACATGAATTACAGAGGCTTATGATCTGTATTATGACTGTCTCCTTTCCTAGGATGTAATTATTCCATTGGTGGCAGGCTTGTACGATGGAATACATTTCTTTGTCATAGGTGGGGTACTTATAGATGACATATAAGAGTGTCTCACTATGATAGGCCACTAGATGACCATACTAAGTGAGAAAGACACCAACAACATAATAAAAAACATCGGTCTCAATCGCAAATGGTTGTTGCAGATTGGGTAATGCGAGCATCGGGGCTAAGAATAACAAATGTTTCAGATAATCAATAGCTTGTTGTTGTGATATTCCCCAAAAACATTTGTCTTTGCAACCACCCTTGGTCACTTATCTTATATCCCATGCAATATAGGAGAACCTCAATACGAATCTGTGATAGAAGTTGGCAAGGCCTAAGAAGCTTCGAAGCTCAGTTAGTGTTTTTGGGGCTGACCAACCATGAATGACTTGGATCTTGGCTGGATCGACATGCACACCATTCTCATATACAATGTATCTAAGTTATTGGACCTTGTTCATTCTTAAGGAACATTTATCTAAGTTATCATATAACTTTTGTTCTCGCAGAGTGTGGAGGACTTGTTGAATGTGCTGGAAGTGTTCTTCCTAACTTTTGTTGAAGATGAGGATGCCATCCAAACATAAAACCACAAAGGAATTGGTGAAGGGCCACGATATATCTTCCATAGACCTCATGAATGTGGTTTGGTAATTCATCGAGCCAAAGGGCATGACCAACCACTCGAAAATACCTTCTTTAGACTTAAAAGTTGTCTTCCATACATCAGTCTGTTCTATGGGGACCTGGTAGTAGTCGAACTTCAAATAAATCTTACTAAAGTACTTGGCCCCATTGATCTGGTTAAGAAGTTCATCAATTTGGGGAATTGGGTATTGGTTCGTGATTGTGATTTTTTTCAGAGCTCTATAATCAAGACAAAGTTCTCAGGTTTCGTCTTTCTTCTTTATGAGAACGACTGGGATTCTGCACAGTGAGGAGCTTAGTTGAATGTGTTATTTTTGGAGCATATATTGGATATGTCACTTTATTTCCTCATTTTCCAAGAGATAGCACTGATACACTGGCTCTTTAGGAAGAGGCATTCCAGGAGTTAGCTCAATTGAATACTTGAACATATAGTGTAGAGGCACCTCGGTAGGTGAGGTGAATATGTCCCGATATTATTCCACAACTTTGTACACTTTCTTATGCTACATGGAAGATACCCTTGTATATTCCATGGATGTGGCCATGTCCTTCCCTTCATTCTAAGAGAGAATCATGAAAAGGAAAAATTACCCAGGATGGCCTTTCCGCACTTCTTAACTAATACCAAAGAAATTGCAGTTGGTGGAGCTACCTCTGGGATCCTATACAATTGTCTTCTCACAGTAAAAATGACACTATGATGCCTAGACTCATATATAGCATGAAGTTTCCACATATATGGCTGGACTTAAATAAAATCACAAACTTCAAGTGGGGAAACATCCCACAATACCTCATCCTTGAAGGTCTTGATCCCATAGGGCAAGAAACATTGTTGGTTGACGTGGAGGTATCATCCTTGGTTGAGCCAATCGATGTTGTACAGTTGTGGATGTGGTGTCATCGAAAACTCCAAATGATTCATGACCTTTTCTAAGATGAGGTTCTCTTGGATTTTTCTATCAACAATCAAATGTAGTGGAGCACCATTCATCCACATCTACGAGTGAAAAAGGTGCTCACCTTTCTTCGACTCTTATGGTTTGTTTATATGGATCTTGGTGGTAGCGACTGTGGTACTGGGTTCTGCATCAATGATCCGCTTCACCTTGTCTGGATATAAATCAAAGTTAGAGCCTGGATCTAGCCTTGATGCTTTCAAATCGGCCACCAATTATTGATTCGAGTTACATTCATCAATGTTGTGCCAAGGGATTTTATGGAATTCGCACCACTTCCTAGTGTCTATCATCATCCTCCCATTACCCTTCTTTGTTTGAAGGTTAGAATGGTTGTCTTGTGACTTTCCATACTTTTTTTTTCCTTTGTTATGTGTGTTGTGGATACCTTTTCTAGACTTTCATTGTGATGCATTCACATATCCAAACTCCTGCTTATTCTTATGCTTAATTTTTTGCTCGATTTTGATAGTCTCATAGAAGACGAGATGTCTAGAAATTCCATTTCTATTTGTATGTACATATGTAGGGACCCACAATATTTTAGAACCAGATGTCGCTCATAGTCTTTGATGTCCAGTTTGGTTCACAAGGTATGGAAGGTATTTGTGAACTCCAACATTGTTTGGTTCTTCTCCTGACGCAGTGTGGTCCATCTCGTGTATTGGTCGTCTAGTTTCCAATAGGGTAATATTGTTCCTTGATGGTATCCATAAAAGAGTCCCAAGTGGGCTCGAAGCCAAATATTCAAGACTCCTCTATGGATTTTTTCTCATAGTAAGTCTCCGACCAATGTTTGACATGGGGGACCGCCTTAAGGAGCACAAAGGTGATCTTTTCCATATTGGAAAAATCATGGATAGAGAAATAACCTTATAGTATATTTAACCACTTTTCCAAATAATCCACATCTATCTGACCTTAAAATATGGGAATATCAAAATTAGCTTGTATCTTGAAGCGAGATACCTAGCTAAAGCATACACAAACAAAGATTATAAAGAAAAGGAAGAGAGATACAATATAAAGAATGAGAATCAATGTATATTATGATCTATTCAATGAGTGAGTGATCTTCACTCATATAGGTAATGACATCCTATAATTAGGAATGCATGCATAATAGTGATGGTATAAAATTAGAAATTCTAAAATAGAACCAGTTAGTTAACTCCCACTGAACTAGTGTGCCGAAAATAGAAATTCCTCCAACACCCCCCTTGAACATCAACATGGAGTAAAAAATGAGTCCCGGATACTAGGCCATATTAGGTACTCATGTACAATGCAACTAATGAGCAGTAAATAAAAATAAGGAAAGAGAGAAAACCACATGGGAACAAACCCCCCCTCAAAAGACAATGCATCAAAAGAAGAAAAGGCAGCTACTAGGAAACTGTGTTCTTCACTACAAGATGATCCCACAAAGTCTGAAACTTCATCTCAATGAAGGTCTTGGTGAATACGTCAGCAGTTTGTTCAGAGGAAGGACAAAACTGCAAATCAATGATCCTGTCATGTACTAGATCTCTGATGAAATGCATGTAGACCTCAACGTGTTTGGTTCGATGTCGTTGTGTTGGATCTCTACAAAATTTCAGTGTACTCTTATTGTCACACCATATGATATTCGGACAGTGAAACTGAATACCAAGACAGGTAAGGAAGTGTTGAATCTAAAGTGTTTGAATGAAACAGTTGACTACTCCTCTGTACCCGGCCTCTATGAAAGATAAATCAATGGTTGATTTATTCTTACTTGACCAACAAATTGGTCTCGACCCCAAACTAAGAGTCTACCCAGACGTGGACTTGTGATCTGTGCTATCACCAACCCAATCTGAATCTGTGAAGTCTATGAGATCTAATGCAAAATCAGTTGCATAGTGAATCCCTAAACATATCTGAGGATGTGCTTGGAATCCTTCCAGTGTAGATCATGGGGTTCTTGCATGTATCTGGAAACTTCTCCTACCGCATATGAGATATTTGGACGAGTGACCGCATATGAGATATCTAGACGAGTGTGGGTGAGATACAAAATACTCCCCACCAATTGTCGATACAAAGTGTTGTCCACTAATCGTGTATCCCTGCCATCCACAAGTCTGATCCTAGATAAGAAGGGTGTAGGTGCAGACTTATAGTCTGCCATGTGGAATCTATCCAGAAGATCCCTAACATACTTAGCCTGAGAAATTTTTATGCCAGAAGCATCTTGACTAATATCAAGACCAAGAAAATAGTGTAGTGGACCCATGCCCATCATAGATAACTTGTCATGCAAAATATCTTTGACCAAAGAAATGGCTAAAGTAGAGCTACCAGTGATCAAAATATCATCAACATAGAGTACTAAAATCATCACAGAGTTAGTAGTACTCAGTTTGTAAACATTGGAATCAGATTTACATCTAACAAAATCATGTGAAAGAAGGTAAGAATCCATCTTTGCATACCATGCTCTAGGTGCCTTCTTGAGGCCATAAAGATACTTCTTCAGTATGCATACTAAAGATGATTTATGAATGAACCCCTTCGCCTGCTCCATGTAGATCTCCTCTGAAAGGTCACCATGAAGAAAATCATTCTTCACATCCATCTGGTGAAATTCCCATCCTTTGGATGCTGCAATGGCTAGAGCCAAGAAAATGGATTCCATCTTTGCTACATGAGCAAAGGTCTCATCATAATCTATCCCATGAATCTATTGAAATCCTTTTGCAACTAATCTGGCCTTGTACCTGCTCACTTGACCATATGCTTCTCTCTTGGTCCTATAGACCCATTTGCATCTGACAAGTTCCCTCCCCGGTGGAAGTGGAACCAGATCCCAAGTCTGATTCTCTAGGAGAGATTCATGCTCCTCCTACATGGCTTCTTCCCATAGTGGATTTCCATCAGCCTCACTGTAGGTATGTGGATCAAAAGATTGAACTATATAGAAATGCATGGGAATCACTAGTTCAGAAGATCAAAGTACATGAGAAGAATCCACATGTTGAGATTGAGTCCTCCTCGAATCCAATGGATCCCCTGCAAGGTTACCTTCTTCCTAAAGTGCTACTATGCCCACTTGATCATTTGTTGAAGCTCTGACGTTGGCTCCTCATATGGATGTATTACCTTCTCATATGCACGTATAAAATCCTCTAAATATGTAGTATATGAGTGTGTGGAATCATCATCTCTGATGTTTGGAATTGATGGAAGCACAATAGTCTATGCATGTTGCGCTGGATGTGCATGCAAAGGACTCTCCTCAAAATGAACACTACGCTCAATGATGAGTCAGTCTATAGATGGATCAATCAATCTGTACCCCTTCACATCATCTGTATATCCCACAAAGATGCAAGGTGTGCTATGTGTATCTAAGGTTTTCTTGTTTTCAGAAGGAATATGGGCCCATGCTCTAGATCCAAAGATGTGGAAGTATGTGGCATCTAGTTTGTCACCTATCAAAGCCTCAAAAGGTGTCCTATCTTTAACAGATCTGTGAGGTGCTTTGTTCTGTATGTAAGAATCACGGTTAATTGCCTCGACCCAAATCTTGGAAGGAAGTGATCTTGCATGCAACATGCAACTGGTCATATCCTTGAGAGACATGTTCTTCCTTTCAACAACTCCATTATGTTGTGGAGTGTATGGAACTGTGTGATGAAACTGGATACCAGCTTCACGACAAATATTCTAAACATATTTGTTGATATACTCCCCCCCATTGTCTGTATGAAGGATCTTGATTTTCTTCCCATTTTGTGTTTCTACTAGAGCTTTGAAGTCTTTGAGATGCTCAAAAACTTCAGACTTTTTCCTAAGAAAATAAAACCAAGTATAGCACGAGTAATCATAAATAAATGTAAGAACATACCTTTATTTTTTGATGGTCAGATGTGGAAATGGACCCATGATATCACTGTGAACAAGATCCAAGGAAGAGGAGGCTCTCCTTTTCTTCCTATTTTCAAACATCTCTTCAGGATTCTTTCCAAGAATGCATCCTTCACAAACCCCTTCAGAAAAGTGAATGTCGGGCAAGCCTTTGACCATTCCTTACATGGAAAGTCATTGCATGTACCTAAATTTTAAATGACCAAATATCTCATACCATACTCTACTACTATCATTAGCATGTGTAAGTAGCAAAGAGGATTCATAGTCAATAAACTCAGTGAACTTGTACAACCGTCATTTGTGATCTACCTCACCAACTGTTATAATGGAACTGTCATGCATGTCAATTACAGTAACTGAATCTTATGTAAATTCAACCCTTTTACATGTTTGAGTGATATGATAAAATGAGAGCAGATTTATAGAAATATTTGGAACATGTAATACATTCTCAAAACTTCCATTAGGGAGTTCCACTCTTCCCTCTCCTGCAACTACTATCGGAGTATCATCCCCCATGAGAATAGGAGGTCCAGAGCATGAACTCAAAGAAGTAAAAACTTCCTCTTTAGATTCCATATGATGTGATGTGCCATAATCTATAATTCATGAATTAGATGAGGAATTAATTTCAACTTGATCCGAAATCGGATCCAGAAGCCTGATAGGGCTTGAAAAATGCTCAAAAATGAAAGTGCTCGGAATGCGACAAAACCTATGCCATTGCGTCCGCCTTGTCTTCCTGATTCCGGTGGTATATTTACTTTGTCAAACGGAGTCCGTATGGAGAAGATATCGCGTTCTGTCTGAAAAGTCAAATAGGCAAAAAAAGGGGATGACTGTACAGTCTGTACAGTCCACGTGGCATGTCCGTACAACTGACGTGGCATGTCCGTACAGCTGACGTGGCGGTATCATATTGCGACACATGGTAGCATCGGATGATGACATGTGGCATCACCGAGAGGCGACACGTGGCAGGCAGATTTGGCCGATTTGGTGTACAGTTGGACCAGTACGGAGGTGACGTGTCACCACTGAAAGGGTGACACGTGGCACAGGGTGACGTGGTAGCTGACGTGGCAAGTGACTGGGTTGTACGGAAGAAACACATGGCAACATGACAGATTGACAGGTGGCGTACGGTGGGATGACGTGGCATGACGTGGGCCAATCAACACACGACACGTGTCCAAATTCGATTGGTTGGTAAAGGTGCCACTTGGCACCCCATTATTGTTTGTTGGTTATGTGTTATGAAAGTTGTTTGTGCGTCACCGAGGGTTGAACCCGCGACCTCCGGGTGACCGAAAGGACTGGCAGGGCTGGGCTAGCCACCCACCCCGCCGATAGTACTTGTTATAACGATGACATATATTATATTTGAATTGTTTTGAAGTTTTAAACAGCGGGGCAAAGGGCTAGGGCCTAGCCCCAGCCCTCGACGTAAATGATATGACCATCGACCACGGGCACAAGATAAAACGGAACGCGAGGTTGTTGGCCCATGATCCTATGTGGATTCCACGGGACCCGGAGCTGCACCGACGAGGGCGCGGGAAGTTAAGGTCACGGCCCTATTAACATGCCATACAACCAGGGTTAGCGTCATATGAAAAGGGGCCAGCGCCATAGCGCGTGGCCATATGGATCGATTTATATGACCAAGGAGCGCGCATATCAGGGGATGCACCCGATTTGACCCAATAAACTATACAAAGTGGGTTTTATTGTAACAAAATTGGTTTTTATTGTTTACATTGCCTATTTTTAATTGATTTTCTCCCTTTTTGTGGGATATTGGGCATTTTTGGAGGCCAGATTCTTGGAGGAAGTTGGGGATGTGAAACCAACTCCAAGGCTATATAAACCAGGCCTGTTTGAGGCCAAACACAGTCATTCAGAGCAGAGTTATGCTGAAGAAAAGCCAAGCCAAAGCCAGTTTGATGCAGGGAAGCCTTTGAGGTGGAGACACTGTCGGATCGTTTCTGAGAGCTTGGAGCATTAGTTTTGCATGTCGTTTTCTTTGCAGGGTTCTAGAGATCTGGGAGAACAAGACCAGATCAGTCTTGTAGCCATTTGGCATTGATGAGATGTAATTTTGAGCACTTGAGCAGAAATAAAGAAGCCTCCCCCACAAAGAAAAGGCCCGGAGACGTAGGCAAAAGTTGTGTTGAACTCCGTTATCAACCTGCGTTCTTATGGTTTGCTGTCTATTATTCATTTAAGATCTGCATATGTGTATTTGACTGATATAATCCTCTTCTTTCCTCATTCTTTCATTAAATCCTCAAATGGTTAATTTATACATGCAAGATTAAAACTCAACCATAGTCATTTAAAAGATCCTACGGATCAAGTGGTATCAGAGCTAGTTGATGTTTGGATTTGAGTTGCATGTTAACCAGGGAAAAGCTACAGCGTGGTGAAGGCGAGCTTGTTGCAGAGAATCCATTAATTGGATTGAGAAAGAGAGCTTCTTTTAAAGAGAAGATGGCATCGGACGAAGGGATTTCTCAAGAAGAGAAAGAGTTCCGGAAAACATTTCATGCTATGTCGGAGATGGTGACAGTTTTGTATGAAGATTATTTAGAACGGAAGCGACCATTTTTGGGTAATACTTCAAAAGGAAAAAGTGAAGAGGAAGAGGACCATCCTCACATTCCTCCTTCACCTCCATCAACACCTCCTTCTTCTCCTTCTTCTT
>JZKD02S1742034.1:569613-599479 GCA_000966675.3 Picea glauca | reverse complement strand
CCCCGCCGGTAGTACTTGTTATAACGACGACATATATTATATTTGAATTGTTTTGAAGTTTTAAATGGCGGGGCAAAGGGCTGGGGCCTAGCCCTAGCCCTCAACGTAAATGATATGATCGTCACTCGGACCACGGGCGCAGGATAAAACGGAACACGAGGTTGTTGGCCCGTGATCCTATGCGGATTCCACGGGACCCGGAGCTGCACCAACGGGGGCGTGGGAAGTTAAGGCCACGGCCCTATTAACATGCCATACAACCAGGGTTAGCGTCGTATGAAAAGGGGCCAGCGCCATAGCGTGTGGCCATATGGATCTATTTATATGACCAAGGGGGGCGCATATCAGGGGATGCGCCCGATTTGACCCAATAAACTATACAAAGTGGGTTTTATTGTAACAAAATTGGTTTTTATTGTTTACATTGCCTATTTTTAATTGATTTTCTCCCTTTTTGTGGGATATTGGGCATTTTTGGAGGCCAGATTCTTGGAGGAAGTTGGGGATGTGAAACCAAGTCCAAGGCTATATAAACCAGGCTTGTTTGAGGCCAAACACAGTCATTCAGAGCAGAGTTATGCTGAAGAAAAGCCAAGCCAAAGTCAGTTTGATGCAGGGAAGCCTTTGAGGTGGAGACGTTGTCAGATCGTTTCTGAGAGATTGGAGCATCAGTTTTGCATGCTGTTTTCTTTGCAGGGTTCTAGAGATTTGGGAGAAGAAGACCAGATCAATCTTGTAGCCATTTGGCATTGCTAAGATGTAATTTTGAGCACTTGATCAGAAATAAAGAAGCCTCCCCCACAAAGAAAAGGCCCGGAGACATAGGCAAAAGTTGTGCCGAACTCCGTTATCAACCTGCGTTCTTATGGTTTGCTGTCTATTATTCATTTCAGATCTGCATATGTGTATTTGATTGATATAATCCTCTTCTTTCCTCATTCTTTCATTAAATCCTCAAATGGTTAATTTATACATGCAAGATTAAAACTCAACCATAGTCATTTAAAAGATCCTACGGATCACAACTAGAGCATGATGATTACCTTTCTTAGGCACATGGTCCATCCTTCTTCTTCTTGGCTCTTTCAAGAATGAAGTCTTCAAGGTTAATCTTCTGAAGTACCTGTGTCATAAGATCGATTTTCTTCTTCATGCATGTGGATTCTTCATGATTTGGTTTATTGCAATATGTGCACTGCTTTCCCTTATTCTTCTTCCCTTTGGAATTTGAAGAATATCTGGAACTTGAAGAATCCTTGAAGGGTTTGGAATATACCTCCTTATTTGACTCTGGATGTAATAGCTCCTTTCGTTTCTGTTTCGATTTCTGATTCGATGACCCTTTTCCATCATGCATGGTGAGTGCATATGCTTTGGGATATTTCATGAGGCCCATATGTATGAGTTTTGTCTACTCTTGTGTGAGAGACTCAATGAACTGAGCCATCGTAGGAATTTTCCAATTTGCACCCAAAAGACATCTGCCAAAATGGATATTGGAGACATATACATCAGATTTTGGTCCTAGCTTGGCTAAGATTGTTATAATAAGTTGTTTCTCTTGTGTAGACTTGTCAATACCACATTCACCCAAGATCAAAATTAAATATTTATATTTAGTAAATAAATCATGTATATTATCAAAACTTTTAGGGTCTAAGGAGTTCAACTCTGCCTCAAGCATATGACCTCACATCTCATCCTGCTTTCCAAAAAGTCATTCCAAGGTGGTCCAGATCTCATTTGGAGTCTTGCATGTGACAACATGAAACCATATATCAATGGAGATTAACTCAAGAAGTAATCTTGTGGCCTCATCCTTACGGTTCACCCATCTGGTCTTCTCAAGCGTTGATGTAGGTTTTATTTCTGTCGCCATCGTCAAATTATACAGTCCTTTTTTTTTTATTTGGAATGCGGCCTTCGTATTCCATTCAAAATAGTTGTAAAGTGTCATTATCACCAAAATTGACTTAAGAAGTTACATCGCCTCCATCCTTCTATTGATTATGAAAAGATCCTAAAAACCCAGATCGTGGATTCCGAGATATGATAGATGGTTCTATGGTAGTTATAGATATGATAAAACTGTTATATCTCCTAAACTATGATGTGGGTTTTGGATATTTTTGGTGAGCATAAGAATCCCTATGTTATACGTCTTTGGTCAAAATTTCAGCCCGACGCAAATCACAGATTTCGAGATATGGGTACTTTACTACAGAAACCCAATTTTCTAGAGGGTTGTTGAATCGTCGCACCCTAGAGAAGGTCCAAGTGCAACGATACTAAATCGTCACACCCTAGAAAAGGACATAGTGTGACAATTGTGAAAAACTGAATCGTCGCACCTCAGATGAAGAACAAAGTGTGACGATGTCGCACCTTGGTTGTGTATAGGCTGTGATGATGCCTTGAAAAAGAAACTTCCTTAAGTATGAGTGTGACTGTCGCACCCTTCGATAGGGATAGGTTGCGACGGCTCAGATATAGTAATACTCAATTACTATTAAATACTGAAATGTGCAGAGATTGTAAAATAAAATAAAGAGTGAAATGAACTTGCTAGAATGGTGGTAGCTAATATCTGAGAAGAGATGTGGTGGCTACGTGCATTCGTAAGAAGATGTTTACAATGAGGCTCCAAAGGCCTTTTTAACATAAATCATAAATGAGAAAACCCTAACCCTAGAAGATAAAAATTCAAAAGGTTTGTTGGCCTCGATGGGGGTAGTTGATATGTAAACTTCCCTAGGGCGTAACGTTTTCATACAATTTCCATTTGGGGTGCTTAATACCTTATCAGAAAGGTCTATCCAAGGATTAAACATCCAAATGGCGCTGCCACATTAGAAAAAAATTGTTTAGGGACTAAAAAAAACCCAAAAGTTTGGGACCCGAAAAACTATAGAAAAAATGCTAAAATGGAAAATGTATGTTGAGCCAGTGGAATAGGTGGGCGGTCTCTGATGTCCACCTAGATTAATAAATTTAGATATAATTTTATGCTAATTTCTTGTCATCACTGATTTTCATGTTCATTAAGCAAGAAGAGAATAATACTTTGGCATTAAACTTTGAAGGAGACAAGAAGATTGAGTTTGAAATGATGGGATTTAAGGTAATCCTGATAGATTTTGGAAATAAAGATGTTGTTCAACCTAAGAAGAACATTATCCTACCTATATCTCAACCAAAACAAGCTATATAAGGTAAGGATAAAGACACCATGGATATGGAGAGTGTGCAAAGGATGATTAAGAACTTATCCAATGAAATCATAGACTTGAAAAGGAATACTAGAGAAGGGACTTCTAATCAGATGTCATATAGACCTTTCTTTAGAAAACCTTTCCCTCCCATACCTATTGAACACCTGCCTACAAATTTGACTCTCAATTGAAGTTGAAACTTCTTAGGAAGAGCTCAAATCAGTTATTCTAATACCCAGGTTGAAGTCAAAACCTGTATGATCTATTTACAAAGAAATAGATGCCCATATAGGTCCTCAACTCACTTTCCTAGGATGGGGGGAATTGTATAAGATATTTCACAAAGAATACTACCGAGATGTAGTTACCTCCAGTGATCCTTACATAAGGGTTGCAGATGATTTAGTTTTTTTCAACATAAGAAATTCTCACTTGCACTCTGTCGTAGCAAGAACATCGATCGTGCCTTGCTTGGAGGATATTGATTGGATAATTTCACATGTATATGTGGAGCATAGGACCATGTTGAATGAGGAGAGTAGATGCATAGGGTCTTACCTTCCATATGAATTGGAAAAATATGATAAATAGTTACAACCAAAGATACACATGATTATAGGTTTTGTTGAAAAGCTTAATGAAGAACATAACACTAAGAATATCCTCTCCAATTGGTGGGTGGAGTATAAGAGGTTCTTTGGAAAAGGAGATGGCATGTATTCCATTACAAACCTAAGAGAACCTTATGTATATACCATGATTATCATAGCTAGGTTGTATTGTGAACAAATTTATACACAATTCAAGGATGCCTAACTAGCATTGACCTATACATTCATCACTACAAGTCATGTCTTTAATATGGAAACTATTCTTTCTCATTCTTTAAATAGAAAGATAGAAAGGGACCAAAAGTCCAAATATAAACCAAGGGTAGTGCCTACATTCTACATGGCTTCCTATCTCATGGATGTTATTTGTGCAACTAACATATTGTCTAGTGTAAAGTGGAGTTGGCACATTTCTAAATCCCAAGTGCGTGTGTATTGTCAATTAATTTGGGAAAACAAATAGAAGAAGTATCATGCAAAGATTTGTGATTTATTCTTAGCTCCTCTCTATAATATTATATTTTACAAAGAATTTCCAAGGCTGACTAGAGAAGTTATGAAGATGTTCATATGTATGGGAGATTGGTAGTTATATGATGATTACACCTATCTTAGGATCTATGATGTTACTGCATCTCCTCACTTATTACATACACATGTGCCTAATAGACTTGTTTTGGGTGAGATAGCATACCAAACAATATTACATGGTTTTAATGCTTCTCTACTTAAAGATTATAATAAGAACATTTTAATTCAATACAACCTCTATTTTGGACATTATGGTCTATCAAATCCCAAACATGCTAGACAAGAAGTCGATGCTATGCTAGAATATTGATTCCACAAGGACAATTCAAAAGCACGATCCTTTTGTGCTTGTGTCTAAACATTGTGAGAAGATTTCCTTGATATGGACATACAATCATGAACAATGGGATAATGTGATCCTATTTAAGAATGCACAAGATTGGGAAGATTTCCAAACTAGATTAAAATGTCTAGACTTTGCATCCTTTTATAGCATGACTCTAGACGATCAAATGGAGGAAATTAGGAAAACGTTGGTTGAAATAGAAAGGGAAATGAAAGAACAAAAGTAACAAAGGAGATATGAGGATTCCATATTGAAAGAGGAGAGAAATTGCAACAACAAGAAGAAATGAGGAAAAAGATAGAGGAAGAAATAAGGAGAAGTAAATATTAAGTAGATTCCAAGTTTTTATATGAAGAAAAAAGAGTTATAGTTGAGGCTAAGGCTAGAAAAAAGGATGTAAAGGACTTACAAGAAAATAAAGATTGGAAGCTAAGGAAAAAATAAAGAAAGAAGAAGAATGAAAACAACAAGAAGAAAAATAAACAAAAGAAGAGAGGTTAGTAGCTGAGGAAATGGAAAAACAAGAGGAGGAAGAGAAGCAAAAGAAGGAACATGAAAGGCTCCAACAAGAAGAATATGATCAAGAAAAGGATAAATAAAATAATACTACTAAGACACAACATCCAACTAGATACATAAAATAGTAGACAAAGCAACCTATAAATAAACCACCACAACAATAGACCATAACACCTCCTAGTAGTTTCAGATATTTAACCATGGAGGATGTTGTTATCCCAAAACCTAGTTCAAGAAAAGGTAAGGAACCTATGATGGAGCAAGTGCATACTCCAAGAAGGTTGGACAACATTTTATCCTAGAGAGATCATCCAATTCCATATCCTTTGGAGGAGGTTGTGGACTTGAAGTTGATTACTTACAATAGGAGGAAGCAAGTGATAGTAAAAACAACATAGAAGATAAATAGAGTGGACTTGGATACTTATATCCTATGTAACACTAGAGAATATATTATTAACATGAAGAAAGATAGATTTAGTGATTCAATGTCAGCTAGGGTAGCTACCTCTCATGCTATCATGGACAAAGCTAAGTTTGAAGTAGAGGAAATTTAGAGTGTAATATCCCACTCTTGCGAGCACATGTTATTGACTTATTCTTTGAGGACACTTGTGTGCAAGTGATCCAGTTTCGGTATATGGATTTTTGTCTTCTTATGGATTCTTATGATGATGTTGATTGATTATTATGTTATGTTATTTGATATATTTGTATTGACAGATGCTATTGACGATTTTCCCCTAAGTGTGCAGGACACTTGACAGATTGAGGATGCCACTGGCATAAATGGACCTCCTTGGAATCTGGATCGAGTCAAGGAATGGATTATATTGGTTTGGGTATTTTTATCTTATGCATATGTGACATATGATCAGGTATATTATGATGTTGTTTATGGATCATTGATATTGTTTCATTTATGGATGCAGGTTGACGATTTCTTGTTAATCAGACTCACATATGGAGTAAAGGGGCCATGCAAAACAACCAGATATTGAGGGAGAGGTGTGGCAGCAGCCCTACCATAGCCTGCTAGCACTCCTACCGTCACTCGAATTGTAGGTTAACTATTACCTAGTTCGATAGATCCAAAGTGTCGTGAGGGTAGACTGAGACAGTCTCTCACAAATATTCTAAGGGGGTGTGCAATAAGGCATGGTCCTTATTTCTTAGAGGCCCTTAGTCTCTCACAAGGTCACCTGAATGGAGTATTGACTCCAAGGGTTGGACAAATACCAAAACCAGTCAAAGGCAAGTGGCACCCTTGGAGCACGTACCGCATCTTGAAGGGCATGTCGTGGTATAAAATAAAACTTGAGTCAATGAACCTCGGTGCCTAGAAAACAATAATTTGTTTTGACATTGTCGGACTTAAAATAATTATTAAATGGGTAAATTTTATTAATTATAAAATATCCTTAAAATTTCTAATCCTAGTTTAAAAATTTGAGCCTAAGTCTAAAGTGGGTAAGAAGACTAAAACTAAATTATAAATTGAATAAATGGGGGATGAAAAAAATCAAGTTAGGAATTGAAAGAGCTAAAATTATATCTAAAGATTTAATTATATAAATGTGTGCAAGAGAATACCAACTTGGAAATTAAGATAAGAAAGGAAATAAATGTAAAAATAATGTGGAAGGATAGAAAGGTATCTAGTCTAGTCTAACTAAAGAACTTTCCTAAATTAAACGCAACCAGGTTTTAGAAAGGCGTCATTCATTAAAAGGGAAATAGAGGGAATAAAGGGAAAACTAGGAGTGATTTTAGGAGCTCTTTTAGGTTGGGTGAGGGAAATTGTCATTTAATTTAATTTAATTATGGATTTATTAGTGAAACTAAGGGAACAAGTGACAAGTGTATGGGGGAAATAATTCTTATTTAAATTATTAAAAATATGAATTAAATGTGAAAATGGCAAGTTGTCACTAAGAAAAATTCTCTAAAGGAAATGGTTGAGAGGAGGAATGGAGGTTGATTGGTATGAGTAAGGTTATGCTACAAAAATTCTGATTGATTTTACTTGTGAGAGTTTTGATACCCATATCGAGAAAGACAGTGGTAGCTCTACCTTGTGAGGCTAGCTGGGAGCTAGAGTATTCTAGTTGTGTTTGTGCATGGACCATTTGCGGATCGGGGGGATAAGGGGGAAGAAGAGTACCCCTAATGTTGGATGGGAGGTACCGGTGAAGTCTTCACGGTTAGAAAGTTGGGATCTGGACGGAGTGCAAGTGCGGAAGAACGTCTTCGACTTCGTGGCCTTCGGTTACGGTATTCCTCACTGAATTAGTAAATGCAATGTATTAAATTTATTTTATTTTTATTTGAAGTCGCAATGTTTTAAGTGTGTGTGTGTGTGTGTGTGTGTATAATTTGGTTACTCTCAGTGATCTTTGTGATCTTGTCCAACGATTTTTTTTATCGGTACTCAATGATTTTTTTTACTTCATTGTTCAACGATTGTTTGCGTTTATTCTCTACATTTTTTTATGTAAGAATTTCCTAGTGCACTTGCTTCTTTTTCCTCTGCATTTTGGAAGAGTCTTGAGTTCGGTGCCTTTCCCCCTTTGCTCAATGAATTTATTCCTCCATGCTCAACGAATTTATACCTCAATGCTCAGTGATTTTTACACATTATTCTTTGTGTTTTCATCTTTTCCCTCAATGATTTTGAAGGCAAGAATATCTATATTTTTTATACAGAAAATTGGCCCAGCGTATGACCTTACCCTCTACGTTTTTCCGTTTTCAAATATTTGTATTAGCATGCATCTTCTGTGAGTTTATTGCAACACCTTACCTCTGCGATTTTCCATTCCAATTCCTTGTATTCATCTTGCAAACCCTACGAACATCTTACCTTGATAGCTCAACGAGTGTTCCCTCGCCCAACGAACTACTTACCTCTTCGATTTCACTTCTGGGCGAATGAACTTACCTCTGTGTTTTTAAAGAGTTCTCCCAACTTGCCATTTAACCCTCTACAATTTACCATTTTACCTCTTCTTTTTTTCTCCCTCTCTACCCAGCAAAGAAGATTTTATCTCTGCATTGATGGGGATATTATAACCCCTATGAAATTGCTTACAAATTCCCAGAAAACTGTGTGAATTTGTCTACGTTGGCAAATGAATTCGCCTTGTAAATTCTCTGTGTTGGCATAAGAATTTGCCTTGCGATTTTCCCCTAACCCTCTGCATTTTCCTTCTTCCTCCCATGGCAATTTTTCCCGAATTTCTCTCGGCAGTTTTTCTACTTTGGAATGTGTTTTTTTTTCCAACGATTTATTGGGGTGTACCTTCATTTCCTTCCTTGCAAATGGTGGGATTCGCTCAAAAATCCACTTTCTTACTCTGCTTTTTTATGCCCAGATTATGCCCATAGAGATTCCTTCTCACTGTTTTATGTTTCTCCATGTGGCGAACTGCCTCAAGGATCTGTCGGCTACCTTAACGCCTTCTTTTAGTGGCAGTTACTTCATAAATTCCACCCAACGTTTTTGGGTGAACCTCTCTTAAGGTTAAGAAAGGTATACCCATATAAGAATTATTAACAAGCATGCTCTTAGTCATTTTGATTGTAACTAATAATGTTACTCTTGAAGGTAAACCTTCAATTAGATATGATAGGCATACCCTAGTTGAGGTGAGAGTTTTTATGATGTCTTCCTCTTTTGAGTTATAACATCTTAACTCAAGTTACTTGTTATTTTGAAGTTGGTACTAACAACTTACTCCTTATTCCCTTAAATCTTTACCTTGAATATCTAGGGAATCGGTCTTGACACCCAACAAGAGCTTAAACCTGGATTGCGTAGGTGACACAAGTTCATGATAATCAGACTTTGGTTGAAACTTATTCTCCTAATGTAAAAAATTATCTAAATGAACTTAGATAAATTTACAATCAAGGCTTGTCTAGTTGTTAAATTGATGGACTAGTTTTAGGTGTCGATGGAGTTAATCGTTTTAATAAATGTCATTTGGAGTGAACTAATGTGGGAGTGTCCTTATATGTTATTTGAGTTTTCATCTTGATAAATGTTAGTTTGAAGAACTATTGATGGAAGGTTCCACAGATGGTAATTACATCCTTATATTGATGTTGGATTTGTAGTAGAACTTTTGGTCACGCCTT
Source organism: Picea glauca (assembly GCA_000966675.3). Classification (NCBI taxonomy): domain Eukaryota; kingdom Viridiplantae; phylum Streptophyta; class Pinopsida; order Pinales; family Pinaceae; genus Picea; species Picea glauca. The sequence continues at coordinate 590,120 of JZKD02S1742034.1, read as the reverse complement.
GAAATTGATAATGTAGGCTTGATTGCATAGCTAGATTATGACTGTGCACTAATATTGATGATGCATGAATGATTGTGTAACTATATTTTATGCGCACTACTTATGATATTGTAGGATTAATTGCGTGACTAGATTTTATTGCACCATTAATTATGTTGTCATTCGATTGTTTTCCTTTTTGTGCCATGTAATAATGTTGATGTGATGTATGTTGTAATATATTTTGTTGCGCACCTTGAAATAAAATAGATGTTCACTTCTGCGCCATAAAAATAAAGTGATTACACTTGCACCTCAACCTTTGTTGTTGTATGATTGATGAAGTATTTACATTCTCTTGCACCTTTGAATTTAATGTGGATCTCTCTTGCGTAATGAAATTGTGTCGACATACGACTGATTTAGTAACTAGCTTTCGCTTGCACAATTAATTAAGTTGGCATGTGATTGTTCTAGAGTTTTTTTACTCTCGTGTGCAACGAATATTTAATGTTGATGAATGATTGTTAGAATTTGGTACCATGTGCGCCACGAATTAAATGATTGATGTATTATTGATTTAGGATTAAATTCCCGTGCACCATGGAATTTATGTGATGTGTGAATGGTTATTATAGCACTATTGTGTCATTGATTGCCGTTGATGTTGTTGATTTAGCATAGTTATTTTGGACTTGATTGTGTTAGTGTGATGTAGACACCTCCTTGTTTCTCAGAACAGTCACCAGCCCTAAGACCTTAAATGGTCAAAATCAATTGGATCCTGGGCTTGAGCGTTGCTTATGTGTCTTGGAAGTCCTAACCTTGCAGGGTAGGTTGGGCGGGTAGTATCTTTACGTCATTCTTATGTTATCTTTATGATCCTTATGTTATCGTTATGTTATCTCGTGTCATCCTTGTGTTATCTGATGATTATCTGTATGTGATGAGTTGAGCGATTAAAAGTATTGATGATTCTTGTTGATTGTGATGAGTTGAGATGCTTTTGATTTTGTTTCGTTATTCAATTATGATTATGTGTTAATTATATATCATTGCTAAATATGTTGATGCGTCGGTTGCGACGTTATTTGATTATGATGACGAGATGCTTGTAATTCTTTTAATTATGATGTCAGTGATTATGCGTTGTTGAATTATGTGTTGACGCAAATTCCTAATGCTTTAAAAAAATGACCTTTTGTGCTTCTCTTTTTCTTAGGCATAACAGAGGGGAATTACATAGAGCCTTGGAAAATAGATTGCCTTACTGGAAAATACTATAGAGATTCATAGGACATGGTCAATAATTTCATTAAATAAGTCTTGGAAGAGGATAAAATTAATGACCAAATAAAAAGGGACTTCATTTCTAAATTGTTTGAGCTATAGGAACTAAACATGCAACTATCTATATTGTATAAAGAAAACTTGATTTAGAAAGAGCTATAGGTAAGGTTCAAGACCAGTCAAACTATATCAAGCAAATTCATAAGATCATAGATCAAAAGGATTATCATATCATGTTGCTAAATAAGACTAAATTGCATAGGATAGAACAAGCCATCAATTAATGGGGAAGAATTTCACATGAGTCATAAAAATAAATTGAGGAAGAGTGGCTCACATGTATCCAAATTTAAGATTTGATCAAATATACTAGTGTACAATGTGAACTTCCTACTTTAAGCTCCCGTGAGGGTTTCCTTCAATCTATACAAGTTTTGAAATAGTTCAAAAATGACATGCATAAGCATGAGGTTAGGAGTATTTACTTGGAGCGTGGTCATCTTTAGAAATTTATAACCACTAAAGTTAGAAGAGTGACTTAACTTAAATGTAAGTTTCGTAAGATAGAAAAGTACATCAAAATATTTGAATATGAAATTCTTATTTTGAAATTGCCTAGGAAGCTTCATGTATTTCCCATTTTAATTTAGGTAATGTAATGGTTATTTATTAAATGTGAGAAATACGATCAATAAAATGTAAAAGACCCAACTCCCAATTCTCCTAAAATTTAATTTAAGAAACGATTTGTATGTAAATCGAATACTAAAATTTAGAAATGATTTATATGTAAATCGAATACTTTGAAAGGGATTTTTGGCTTCCATGACATTGTCATGGAGATTGTAACTGTGAATTATTTCTAAGTCAATTTAGAAGCTTTTCTTGAGACCAAGAATGATTTTATTAGAGGTTCATTGTAGATTAATGAGTGGAATATTTCGCTTTGTTCATCTTCAAGTTATCTTAGTCTATCATTTGAAATACTTTCTTATTAATCTTTAGCAAATTTTTAGATGTGTTTTACTCTTAGGGTTTTACTTTTAATTTATATTTTATAATACTTTATGTTTTATTTATTTCATTAATTTTCCATTAAAATAATTATGTAGGTAGTTGTGAATGAAATATTAATATTCTATGTTAATTTTTTAAAGGTATATGTAGGTAGTTGTGAATGAAATATTAATATTCTATGTTAATTTTTTAAAGGTTTGTTTTTCTATAATGGTTAATTTTTTTTGGAAATATTTTTCTAGAGACTGACTATCTTTTCCGTAGGATTAATCCATATGATTGCAAATCATAGAATTATGATAATTTACTTTTTGTGAGAATTATCTCTTATAAATAGTGTTCTTTCTCATCTATTTAGATTATATTTTATTTTTTTATTCATTCCTTAATAACAATAAAAAAAAATCATAAAATATAGAAATACTCAAAAAACAAATATTTTGTTTAAATGCATCTAAATAATTGCTTGACTATAACCTATAGGATTATTCCATTCCATAGAAAAGTATTTAATTGAACCTCTTTCTTAAATTTAATCTCTATTATTGAGATTTATGAATGCAAACCCCTCAACAAAAAAAACTATTCTTTACACAATATGAATTATAGAATTAAAATTAAAATAATCTCCCTTCACATTAGAAAAAGTATTTCTAACCGAAACTATAAACATTATTTTTAAGTTTATACCCAATGTGCAAAATTGCAAATAAGATAAGTAAATTCCTAGCAAGCATGTTACTCCGGTAACTTAAAAGGAAGAATATAAACAAGTAAAACTAGCGAACATATTACTCGCGGAATTTTACAGTACGTTCACTTGCAACCTTTATACAAATGCGTTTGTTTGTGAAATTTGATATTAATAAAGATATTTATTCAAAATATTGTTCACATTCTTTTTTATGTCGACTAGTACTTTTACGTTAATGATTGTTTGGATTACACATTATATGTATATGGGTAAACAAATTATTTTGACTATATGATGGATAATTGAGTCACTTTATTTATATGGAAAATTTAATTTAACTTTTATAAATATGTACTAATTATTGAAAATGGTTTATAAAGTTAGTAGTCCTGGTTAACTCAGGGAAAGTAGGGTGTTGTCAAAGATTTTATTCTGGATCAAGTTTTAATAACATATTCGTGCTCATGTTCAAATTGCATTTGTATATACAATGTCAATTGGAAAAAAATGCATATGTTCAAATTGCATTTGTATATTCAATGTCAATTGGAAAAAAATGCATATGTTGGATGAATTTGATAGAAAAAACAAACCTAATTGCAACAACTTAACTAAAAACATGCTTTTACAAATGCATGTGCTTATTTTCATTTTAACCTAAAACATTAACCAAAAAAACTTGTAATACTCACAAATATATGAATGGAATATATAATAAAACTTTCAATTTTTATTTTATTTTTAAATAAATTATAAAAAAATGTTCCAAGTAAAACATCTCATCAAGTATTAAAAAAAAAGCTTAAACATCATTTAAAAAAATATAGGATAAAATATTAGAAGATTTTATAATTTTATTTGTTTTTTAATTTAAAATGGATAAATTTTGTATTAAAGGAAAGATATAATCACAATAGTTAGCTAGTTAAAGACAAAACAAAATAGAAAAAAATGTGAGTCTCAAAATTCAAAAAATTCAAAAATATTTTTAAAAAAATACCTAACTATACTTGCAATCTTTTTTACAAAATGGTAAATCTTAATATTATAAATCTTTATAAATTAACCTAGCAATAAAGCACATTTACATTGCATAAGATTTAATAGATGTTCTAAAAGATCGAATTGAAACTTGAGAAAGGAAGACATGGATCAAGAGTTAATATGGATAATTGTCAACTAATATCCCAAATTTCATTAAAACCTTGAGAAATGAGGACATGGATTCACAATTTGACATGGATAATTGTCAACTAGCATCCCAAATTTCATTTAAGCATACAAGAATTTTTGCAATATCAAATGTCTAAATCTTGAAAATATTCATTACTATAATTTCAGTTAAACTTGCAAGAATTTTTGCAATATCAAATGTCTAAAGCTTAAAAATATAAAGTGATTACTATGTTGTTGGTAATGTAAGATGATTTGGAGTTGATAATTTTCTATAATTTTCTGCTTAAAGTGAAACATTTCATTTATAAAATATGATTCACGTCTTTGTTGCATTAACAAAAAACAGATCCTTTATAATTTGGGTGGGGATGGTAACTTTTCTATATTATACTATTTAGAAGCATGAGCACAAACATTATTAAAGCACACACTACACATGATCATTCAAAACCACATGTTCTTGATTTTTATTGTTTTAACTTTTTGAAAAATGTTTTTTTTAGTTTTCCTTGGATTCACATTGTTTGGCGGAGGTACAAGATATGCCAACTGCCATGTTTTTTTCTATTTCAACCAACTTCCCTGCCCTACCTCTCTTACAACTAAGTTTTCATATTTTCTGTTGTCAGCATTGGGTTTTAACGCAGACATAAGTTTTCAAGTTTTGTTTTGTTAGCATTGGATTCTTCTCACAAATGGGCATCACATGAATTCATTCAATGCCCTGTGATTGTGAGGATCATCATCAGTAGAGGATATAAAACATATAGTATATAAACTATGTGGAATGTACCCTTTTGTTTTCCTTCTTACTTGAACAAATCTTCTCAAGACTAGGGTTTGTGGTTCCTCTTGTTCATCCGATTCATCTTGATCCATTGATTCAGATACTCCATTCTCCATCTCAAACTCTATTTTCTTTGGTTCTCCTTCTCTTGGTTCATCTTTATTCTTGGGAGTAATTTTAATTTCTTTGAAGATCACAACAGGACTATAAACAATTTTCGCTATTACCGAATTCCAATGTTTGTAGCCTTTCACTTCATCTTTATAACTAATGAAGATACATTTTCTTCTTTATTTTCTAGCTTCCTCCTTTTATCCTTTGGAATATGCACATAAGTATCATAATGAAAAACTCCCAGATGTACAAGTGTTATGGGAAAAATCCCTATGGCTATGGGTCAAAGCCACATCAGATCACTCCTTGCATTGTGAGAGCCCAATTGTGTTGGTACAGAAGAAGGATGGGATATGGAAACTATGTATTGATTATAGATCCCTAAACAAGATTATAGTCAAGAACCGATACCCGATCCCTTGGACTGATGATCTTCTTCATCAACTTAAGGTTTCCAAGTTATTTAGTAAGATTCATCTAAAGCCTAGCTACCACAAGGTTCCAATAGAACAAACCAATGTATGGAAAACAATCTTCAAATCTAAATAAGGCCTTTTTGAATGGTTGGTCATGCCTATTGGCTTGACTAATGCCCCAATGACATTCATGAGGATGATGGATGATATGTTTCGGTTATTCACAAACTATTTTGTGGTCATATATTTGGATGACATCCTCATATTCAACCGGACCTGTATCGAACATCTACAACACATCTAATGGGTCCTGAGCACCCTACGACAACACAAGCTATATGTCAATATGGATAAATGTTCATTCGACATGAAATAAATTCAATACTTGGGATACATCATCAATGAACATGGGGTGCATGTGGACCCGACCATGATCCAAGTCATCTACGACTAGCCAGCCCCGAAGACTATGACATAACTTTGTAATTTCTTGGGCCTCTCCAACTTCTACCATAGGTTCCTATTGGGATTCTCTCATATTGCTTGGTCCTTAGATCAAGTGACCAAGGGTGGAGCTAAAGTCAAGTTTCCCTGGGCTGAGTCACAACAAAAAGAATTCTAAGATCTAAAACATTGCCTCTTCTCTCCACCAATCCTTATGCTTCTAGACCCGCAACAATGATTTGATATTGAGACAGATGCATTTGAATATGATATCGGTGCATTCCTCACTCAGCAGAGACATATAGTGGCCTATGACAATGAAAAACACATGTACTCCATTATGCAGGCATGTTGACAATGGAAGCATTATATTCTGGGAAAGGAAACGATCATCTACACTAATCATAGACCTTTGCAATTCATGCAGACATAAGCAAAGTTACATAATTATCACCATCATAAGTGGTCCACATACCTGCAACAATTCCACTTGAACATCAAGTACAAGAAGAGTAACACCAACCATGTTGCAAACTGCCTCAGTCGACCCCTAGTTGTGGCACTAACCACAATTCTTAACTCATGTGGGAATGAGACCTTCAGGTGGCCACAATTATACAACAATGGTTGTGACTTCGCTACTACCTATCAGACATTGAGTGTAGGAACCCATCACAATATTTTCCCACTTTGATATGAACCTTACACCATCACCAAGGTTGTAGGTGAGAATGATTTTTAATTAAGTATTCCCCCATTCCTTGGCGTGCATCCAGTATTTAATGTGGAGCTCCAACGACATTCATGAGGATGATGGATGATATGTTGTGGTTGTTCACAAACTATTTTTTGGTCTTATATTTGGATGAGTTCCTCATATTCAACTAGACTTGGGCCAAACATCTGCAACACATCTAGCGGGTCCTGAGCACCCTGTGACAACATAAGCCATACACAAATATGGAGAAATTCTCATTCGACATGCAGTGAATTCAATACTTGGGATACATCATGGATGAACATGGAGTGCATGTAGATCCAACCAAGATCAAATTCATTTGCGACTGGCTAGACCGAGCTCTATAGCTTCTTGGGCCTTGCCAACTTTTACTGTAGGTTCATGTTGGGATTCTCTCATATCGCTTGGCCCTTAAGTCAAGTGACCAAGCGTGGAGCTAAATCCCCTACAAAACTCAACCTTGACTTCCTTGAGATGGATATATTTAATTGCATCATGGATACACAGATGAAAGGAACCCTCCTATAGAACATACAACTCTATTGGATTGTCAAAGTAGGGCAACTTCTTCACCAAGGAAAGTGGCTTACCAGGAGCCAAATTCAACAAAATTTTCTCCATTTGATGAGGGAACTTGACGCACTGAATACCATTTCTTCCTAAAGGGGGAGGATCGATCCAAATGGATATTGGTGATCACCCACCTTTTCCACTGAATCAATGGTTCTCTACCTTCTTGGTAGTTTTTCTACAATTTTTTTGGTCCCAAACTTTTAGAAGCATTTTGAGGCCCTAAATGATGTTTTTTGGATATTCAGGAGGGAAGGTATTGTGGTAGCAAGCCCTTGTATCAAAAAGTTGTAATCCTCAAATAGTTCTTTCCAACGAGCTATTGTTTACCCCAAACAGAGATCATATGAAAAAGTTGCACCCCCAATAAGTTGATGTATCAACTAACCACCCGAGGCCCACAATACTTTTGGTGTTTCGTCTTCGATGGTTAGGGTTTTGATTTTTAGGGTTTTTTACTCGTCTTTTAGGCTTTATATGTATATGGGTAAAACTGATTTGACTATATGATGGATAATTGAGTCACTTTATTTATATGGAAAATTTAATTTAATTTTTATAAATATGTATTAATTGTTGAAAATTGTTTATAAAGTTAATAGTGGTTTATGTCAAGTAGAGTGTCGTTAAAGATTTCATTCTGGGTCAAGTCTTACCAATAACACTCATGCTCATGTTCAAAGTGCATTTGTACATACAATGTTAATTGGGTGTTGTTAAATATTTCATTCTGAGTCCAATCTTACCAATAACTTACTCATGCTCATGTTTAAAGTGTATTTGTACATAGAATGTCAATTGGAAAAAAATGCATGTCTTGAATGTAAATTTGATAGAAAAAAAACACTTAATTGGAACAACTTAACTAAAAACGCGCTTTTACAAATGCATGTGCCTATTCTCATATTAACCTAAAACATTAAACCCCCGAAAAAACTTGTAATACTCACAAAATATATGAATGGAATATATAATAAAATTTTCAAAATTTCTTTGAAAAAAAAATTATAAAAAAAAAATGTTCTATAAAATATTAAGTAAAACATCTCATGGAGTATTTAAAAAAAAAATCTTAAACATCATTTAAAAAAAACATCGGATAAAATATTAAGTAAAACATCTCATGTAGTATTTAAAAAAAAAATCTTAAACATCATTTAAAAAAAACATCTAATAAAATATTAGAAGATTTTATAATTTTATTTGTTTTTTAAGCTAAAATGGATAAATTTTGTATTAAATGAAATCTATAATCACAATAATTAATTAGTTAAAGACAAAATAAAAAGACTTTGAATCTCAAAATTCAAAAAATTTTAAAATATATATATACTTACTTAACTATACTTGGAATCCTTTTTACAAAATTGTAAATTTTAATATTATAAGTCTTTATAAATTGACCTAGCAACAATCCACATTTACATTGCATAAGATTTAATTGATGCCCTAGAAAATCTAATTAAAACTTTGAGAAAGGAAGACCTGAATTAAGAGTTGATATGGATAATTGTCAATTAATATCCCAAATTTCATTAAAACCTTGAGAAAAGAGGACATGGATTCATAGTTTGACATGGATTCACAATTTGACATGGAAAATTGTCAACTGATATCCCAAATTTCATTTAAACGTGCAAGAATTATTGCAATATCAAATGTCTAAATCTTGAAAATATAAAGTGATTATTATAATTTCAGTTAAATGTTCAAAGAATTTTTGCAATATCGAATGTCTAAAGCTTACAAATATAAACTGATTACTATGTTGTTGGTAATGTAAGATGATTTGGAGTTGATAATTTTCTGCTTAAAGTGAAACATTTCATCGATAAAATATGATTCACGTCTTTGTTGCGTTAACAAAAAAACAGATGCTTTACAATTTAGGTGGGGATGGTACCTTTTTTAAATTATACTATTTAGAAGCACGAGCATAAGCATTATATAAGCACACGCTACGCATGAGCATTCAAAACCACATGATCTTGATTTCGATTTTTATTGTTTTAACTTTTTGAAAAATGTTTTTTAGTTGGCCTTGGATTCGGATTGTTTGGCAGATGTACGAGATATGCTAACTGCCATGTGTTTTCTATTTCAACCAACTGCCCTACCTCTCTTACAACTAAGTTTTCAGATTTTCTATTGTCAGTATTGGGTTTTAACGCATACATAAGTTTTCAAGTTTTGTTTTGTTAGCATTGGATTCTTCTCACAAATGGGCATCACATGAATTCATTCAATGCCCTGTGATTGTGAGGATCATCATCAGTGAAGGATATAAAACATATAGTATATAAACCATGTGGATTGTACCCTTTTGTTTGTCTTCTTACTTGAACAAATCTTCTCAGGACTAGGGTTTGTGGTTCCTCTTCTTAATCAGATTCATCTTGATCCATTGATTTGGATACTCCATTCTCCATCTCAAACTCTATTTTCTTTGGTTCTCCTTCTCTTGGTTCATTTTCATTCTTGGGAGTAATTTTAACTTTTCTGAAGATCACAACACGACTATAAACAATTTTCACTATTACCGAATTCCAACGTTTGTAGCCTTTCACTTCATCTTTATATCTATTGAAGATACATTTTTCTTCTTTATTTTCTAGATTGCTCCTTTTATCCTTTGGAATATGCACATAAGTATCACAATGAAAAACTCCCAAATGTACAAGTGTTACGGGGAAAAACCCTATGGCTATGGGTCAAAGCCACAACAGATCGCTCCTTGCATTGTGAGAGCCCAATTGTGTTGGTACAGAAGAAGGATGGGATATGGAAACTATGAATTGATTATAAAGCCCTGAAAAGGAACATAGTCAAGAACCGATACCTGATCCCTTGGATTGATGATCTTCTTCATCAGCTTAAGGTTTCCAAGTTATTTAGTAAGATTGATCTAAATTCTGGCTACCACCAGGTTCTGATAGAACAAACCAATGTACGGAAAACAATCTTCAAATTTAAATAAGGCCTTTTTGAATGGTTGGCCATGCCTATTGGCTTGACTAATGATCCAATGACACTCATGAGGATGATGGATGATATGTTTCACTTCTTCACAAACTATGTTGTGGTCATATATTTTGATGACATCCTCATATTCAACCAAACCTTTGTCGAACATCTACAACACATCTAATGGGTCCTAAGCACCCTACAACAACACAATCTATACGTCAATATGGATAAATACTCATTCCACATTAAATAAATTCAATACTTGGGATACATCATCGATGAACATGGGGTGCATGTGGACCTGACCATGATCCAAGTCATCCACGACTAGCCAGCCCCGAAGACTATGACATAGCTTCGTAGCTTCTTGGGCCTCTCCAAATTCTACCATAGGTTCCTTTTGGGTTTCTCTCATATTTCTTTGTCCTTAGATCAAGTGACCAAGGGTGGAGCTAAATCCAAGTTTTCCTGGTCCGAGTCACAACAAAAAAAAATTCAAGATCTAAAACATTGCATCTTCTCTCCACCAATCCTTATGCTTCTAGACCTGCAACAATGATTTGAGATTGAGACAGATGCCTTTGACTATGATATCAATGCATTCCTCACTCAGTAGGGACATATAGTGGCCTATCACAATGAGAAAGAGATGTACTCCATTATGCAGCCATGTCAACAATAGAAGCATTATATTCTAGGAAAGGAAACGATCATCCACACTGATCATAAACCTTTGCAATTCATGCAGACACATGAAAAGTTACATAATTACCACCATTATAAGTGGTCCACATACCTACAACAATTCCACTTGAACATCAAGTACAAGAAGGGTAACACCAACCATGTTGCAGATTGCCTCAGTCAACCCTTGGTTGTGGCACTAACCACAATTCTTAACTCCTGTGGCCATGAGACCTTCGGGTGGCCAAAATTATACAACAATGGTTTTGACTTCGTTACTACCTATCAGGCAAACATTGAGTGTAGGATCCCTTCAAAAGATTTCCCCACTTCGATATGGACCTTACACCATCACCAAGGTTGTAGGTGAGAATTATTTTGAATTAAGTATTCCCCCATTCCTTGGCGTGCATTGACTCTTTAATGTGGAGCTTCAACAACATTCATGAGGATGATGGATGATATTTTTTGGTTGTTCACAAACTATTTTGTGGTCTTATATTTGGATGACTTCCTCATATTCAATTCTACTTTGGTTGAACATCTACAACACATCCAACGGGTCCTTAGCACCCTGTGACAACACAAGCCATGCACAAACATGGAGAAATTCTCATTCGGCATGCAGTGAATTCAATGCTTGGTGTTTGCACCCTTTTCGTCACCTTGGTGAGCAAATAAGAGGTGCTTACATGCCCAGTTGGGTCTTGCTGAGCATGACAATTGTAGAGGAAAGAGTTAGAGAAAGTAAAAAAAAACTATAAGCAAGAATTAAACTAATACAAACTAAAATCATAAGCATATGGGAATAAAGATAACAAAACATAAAAGACCGATATCACCAATGTTTTTAGGTTGATCTATTGATGAAATCAAAGCACAATGAAGAAAGGGGACTATGAGTCCCTTCTTTCTCCAAAGGAAGGCTCTTTGACCCTCACAAGCTTGCTCTCCTTACAACAAGAAAATGAAAATGGTGATGAAAGAACTCTTAGCACATCCACTCAATGGAGGGGTGGATTGCTCAATGAAATGGTGCCAATGTGTTCTTGCCAAGGAGTGAGTCCTTAAAACAATCTAGGCAGCATAACATTACATGAAATTCCTTGAGAAAATGAGGTTTCTTCATGGCTTTTTATAGCATTGCAATGGGTTATTGTGTAACTCCTTTGTAGTGTGAAAAGAGGCTCTTTAGGGCTTTATTAGGTCTTTGACCAACCCACCATTCGGATTTAGCTCAGATTTGAGGGTCAAATCAGCTTGGGAGCTGATCCATAAGTGGTTGGGAGGCTGACCAATTCAATAAATGCGTCGTTTAGCAGGTGCGTGGGTTTTTGCGCCAACAGTTGCGCATCGTGCGCGTATGCACACATGGTACGTTCTTGTTCCGCGCATGTGCGCGCGCACCCAACTTCTGTAAAGCGCTCTTCAATTTTTACTATTTTGTATAGTTTTTGACCTTTTTGGAATGCTGTGAAATTAATTCAGTGCCATGAATGACTTCATTACTATTTGACGATGCTGAGTTCTTGTCGCCATGTGCAGACGAAATTTCAGTGATAACAGATGCCCCCTGATGGATGAGGTTAGGAGCATACGTATAGCCGAAATCCATCAATGTTTCTTCTACTGAGAATGTTGTTGTAAGAGAGAGCAATAGTGGGATCGTTCAGAGCGATCCGTTGGAGAAAAAAGGAACCAGTAGGACCTGACCTTCTGAGAGGTGAAAAAAATATAAAACTGTGTACAAACGAGGCAGACATGCCCCATGCTCGTGGTATGTAACTCTGAAAAAATATGACTGAAGTTTTGGTGTAGACAACTGTAGCGCCCTCAGGGGCGGTGATGATAAAGGCAGAAGACAATTCTGCAAAGGAACATACTCTGAACAATAGGCAATGATCGCGGTAATAAGCAGTGATGATGATGCAGGCATTGATGGCCCTACCAGGTTCAGAGGTCTTCGGCAAATGATAAATAACTGCAATAGTCACAAAGTAAGACCCACCATAAGACGAGAAAGTGTTGGCGTCGAATGTTATGGGGGCCAATGACAGCAGGGAGCAATGGTGTTTCACCCTGTGTCGTCTGAGATCTCTCATTGAATGGAGAATGAGAATCAAGATACTGTTGCCCTTCCGGAAAATTGTGCTGATGTCGACAAAAGGGGGACGCGACTCCCAGAAGCAAAGGGCTTAGTGGAATCTACTAAGGTGAGGAAATGGCAGAGGTACATGGACGAAGTCAAGAAGTGGGAAGACTCAAGACTTCCCTTGGTTGGAGGATGTATGAGATAAAAAGTGGCCGCAACCGCATAACAAGGTCGAGTGTCAGGGGGACGACAAGACTGGTGATAAGTTGTGCCAGAGGTGGGACAAGGTGAACAAATTCAGAGGGTAGAGGTAAGTGACCTGTGGAGTACTCTGAAGATATGGACAATGCCGGCAAGGGTAAATGATAAGTAATGCTTTAACCAAGGGTGACATGGGTTGCGTGTGGCCAAAAGAAAGCAAGTCGCCAACGGTGACGACAAAAGAAAATGTAATGATTGGAAATCAAGGCATTTGTACAATAAATAATGAATAATTTGGGGGAGAAATGTACAAATACAGAAACGGGTGCCCCAGTGTGATATGGGTGGCCCACATAGGGCATAATGTTCTTGGAGAATGGATGAAGGGTGGGGGCCCCATTGGTGAGTTTCTGTATGAGGTAGGTGAAATGAAGATAGGTTCACAGATGGGCAAACTGATGGTGGATGAAATGAAGGGTTCATGATACTGCGGAGGTGCAGGTAAGAGATAATCTGGGAGTCCATATGGAAAGCTAGCAAAATGAGGAGAAGAAGTATGTGGCTGATTCACGACATGATGAAAGACTATCGGGACTCCCATCCCTAAAGGGTAATGAAGAATAACATGAGTGTCAAAAGTGCCAAAAGGTGCTATGAATGGGACAACTCATGTGGGTAAGAAAGCTACCGGGTAACAGTACCGAAGATGCAGATGGAGGTGTGGGTACTGCAGAGCCGGGAAGGAGGATCCTAAAGGCCAATATCAGAGGGTGTGACTAGAAATGTAAATGCAATACAGCGGGAGAGACTACATGTCAGTGCTGAGTATATACCTGAAGGGGTGATGTCGATGAATGATGAGCAAGTACCTGCACACATAACAACCAAATACCCAAGGTGAACAACATCTGAAGAGAATCAAAGATATGAGCATGTATTAGATAAATGTGACAATGTGTGAGCAGTGGATATACCCGAAAGATGGCCCCCACATGCACCATTGTGGCAGTCGTTTAAGACTTTGTCGGCCTCGTCAATAGTCAAGCATCGACGAAGAATGGTGTCAACGCCCCACCGGTATAGGATGTCTCCGATGAGGAGATAGCAGGGGGCCTGATGGCGAATACGCCGACGATCATCTCGTGATAGGTGGTTACCAAACTTTTGAGTTCGTAGGTAGACGAGAAGGTCGCCATACCAAGGATCATCTGAAGCGATGTAAAAGAGATGTTCGTCAGGAAAGTCATTGTTGACGTGGGCATTGGTGATGTCAGAGGGGAGGGTCGTGACAAGTTCGGTGAGAACGAGGGCCTTCTTACTCTTAGGTGTTGATAACTCGAGGTCGTACTCCTGAAGGATAACGATCCATCGAGCGAATTTGTCATTAACTTGTCGACGGCTGAGAAAATATTGCATAGGGTTGGAATCTGCGACGACCTTTGTGGTGCGAAGCAGAATGTAATGGCGCAATTTCTAGATTGCGAGGACAACTGCAAGAAAAAGTTTCTCTTCGTGCTTATACTTCAAGGGTGGTACTGAGAGGTTCTTACTAACTTAGTAAATGACGTGTTCACGATTGTCATCTCCAAGCTGGACGAGGATGCCAGCTACTGATACAGCTGATGCTGATACGTAGAGGATGTAGTCGCGATTGTAGTCAGGTGCACTAATTAAAGGTGCATTTGAAAGCGCTGCTTTAAGATCGTCAAATGATTGTTGGTCATAGTCGTCCCAGTGAAAAGGGATGTCATGACGTAGTAAGCGGAGGAAACCGTGTGCGTGTATGGCATAATCGGGAACAAAGCGTCTAAGAAAGTTGGCTTTTCCCTGTAGACTCTGAAGTTGTCGTAAATTCCCGGGAGGTGGAATTTCGGTGATAGCTTTGACTTTGAGGGGGTCCACGGTAATACCGCTTTGGGAAACAATAAAACCAAGGAGGCGCCTGGCGGTGACACAGAATACACACTTGAGAGGATTCAAGCAGATGTTATACTGACGACACCGTTGAAAGATTATTCGTAAATCATCGAGATGTTGGGTGCATTTCTTGGATCGAGCTGTGAGGTCGTCCAAGTATGCAAGGATGATTTTAGCCAGATCATGGAAGATGTATGTCATTGCCCGCTGGAAGGTTGTGACAGCATTTTTTAAGCCCAAAGGCATGACACAATATGAAAAAGTACCCCATGGGGTAGTGAATGTGGTTTTATACTGATCGGCGGGGTGAATTTGAATTTGGTTATAACCAGAGAATCCATCCATAAAGGAAAGAGCCTCGTGGCCGGCGCAGTTGTTGATAATTTGATCGATGAAAGGTGTTGGAAAGTTGTCTTTGGGACATGCGTTATTAAGATCGCAAAAGTCTTTGCAAATGCGGATAGTGCCCTGTTTTTTGTCGATGGGTACAGGGTTGGAAACCTATGAAGTGTAAGCGATGGGGTAAATAAACCCGGCCATACGTAACTTGTCAATTTCGGCTTTGATAGCCGCGGCCTTGGATGGGTGTAGCGGTCGCTGTTTCTGGTGAACTGGTGTGATGTCAGGCCAGGTGTCGATGCGATGCTCGACAATAGAAAGATCAAGGCTAGGCATTTCCATGTATGACCAGGCGAAAATATCCCTATATTCCTGGAAGAGGGTTTTATATGCGGCGATTTCCTGAGGAGTGCAAGCAGCTCCAATGATGATTTCTTCGACGATGCCATTTTTAATGGAAATGTCGATTTTGCTGGTGGGGGAAATGTTGGCCATATTACCTTCTTCAAGAGCGTCTGGGGTAGGGATGGGACTGTTGAACCAATCTATAGGTCCTGACGGGATAAAATCTTTGGTTTCGACCGGATAAATGGGGTTTTGGTTAGGAGGCCTGAGGGACTCCTGTGGAAAGAAGAGTGCACGATGATGTAGTGCGTCCCAGGGAGAGTCCAGGCGGTGTATCTCTTCTAGTATTTCCTCGTCGCATTGGAAATGTCGGGAATATAAGGGGTCATGAGGAGTGATCTCGGTGATAGTTTGGTTACCCCCTGAGGGTGAAATAGAGGGGGTAATGCAAGGGGATGGTGAGGGTTCACTCGACATAAACCATATATTGAAGTACTGAGGGGTACCCGTGGTAGTTGGGTGGAGGGTGTCCGTAGGGGAATGAGCAGGAGAGTTGGGTGGGTTACGGGGTAAATCCTCGGATACATCATCTAAGAACCAAGGAGGTGTTGGGAGTGCCTCGGGTTCGGGAGAAATGACACGAAGATCCTCGAGTGACGAGATAATGTCAATATCGCCTCTGCGGGTTGGTGAAGCAGAGCCAATTGACGTTGTCTATATTCAAGGATCATGGGACACTGGTATGTAAAATGAGCCAATGAATTGCAGAGAGAACAAGGGCATCTCAGACGTTCATTGACTGAAGTGGTGACATAGCGGATGTCAGTGATATTTGAAGAGGACGTAGCAAGGCGTGGGTTGTTCTGGAAATTTTGGCGTATGGCAGCTAATGTCTGCCAAAAGCATGGCAGTGCTGGGAAATGATGGATATAATGGCCGTACTTTGAACAGATAGCGCAAGCATATTTGGTCCTCAACCCTTTACTACTGGAAGGGTTGGTGGTAGTAGTGGGACTAGCAGTAGTGACGGGTTTTGTGGAAGTTTGATTGGGGGGAATCAAATTTCGTAATTCATGTAGTGATGGACAGTTGTTGGTTTGGTGGACCTCTTTCTCACATAGGGTGCAAGGTGGTGGGATGCGGGGAGGAAGTGGAGCGGTGGGATCTTTCTTCTTTCTCCGACCCCCAGCTGTAGCAGGGGGGTTAGGGAGTATGGGGTAGTGGGGGTAAGGACGGGAATCATCATGGGGAGGCCTTCCTGTGGGGGAAGGGATGGTCGTGGAACCATCTCAGGTGGATGTAAATACCACACTGGGATTGCTAACACCATATTGGGTAGTGTGAGCGTTGCGGCTACCTAAAAAGCTTCTATACCGGGGGGAGGGTAAAAGAAGGGAATTTGAGTGAGGGGTTGGGGAACTGTCTCCCAAATGGGACTATGCTCATAATGTGAGACTTGGTTGATGGTCACAATATTTCTGTTGTGGGGGAACATGATTGTCCGAAAGACGGAGGATGCCATTGCCTTCATAGCATACATGTAGCTACGTCCGAACAAGATATTGTAATCGAGCGGAGCGTCGATAACTTCGATATCAATGAGAATAGTCTTGCCCCCGAGTTCAACGGGGACATTTTGAAAGATCCCTTCAGGAGAGGATGGTCGTCCATCATAAGCTCGTAATGTGATGGCAGATGGCATGAGTTCTGAGGAACCAAGTTTCTGCCATACGGTTTTGGACATAATGCATGTAGATGCACCTTCATCGATGAACTGTGATGTTCCATATTTTTACTGGTATTTGAATTGCGACCAAGGCGGGAAGACGAGGTTCACTGTTGTCAAGATCAAAGGTGATGAGTCGAGTATTGGTAGGGTCGACTGCCCCAAAGGCAGAAAGTAGTGATTTCCGTTGCGTGGGACAAGTCTAGAGGACTTCCAAGACTGACATGGCAGCCGGGGATTGCGCTAAGTCATCTACCAAGCTGTATTTATGAGCGGCCCTAGCCTGTGGGTTGTGGACATTCCTGCGCAAGGGGATGTAAGGGATGCGTAGTGGTGGTTTAGCAAAAGGGAAAGGGATCACCAACGGGGGTCCGATCGGTGTAGGGTTGGTCTCTGGAGAGATGGGAGTAGACTCAACTGGTGTATGATACTGACGATTACATGTTTGCAGAAGGATTTCTTCCTCACTGGTGAGGAGAATTGTTCGCTCTGCTGGATTGTTGGGGTTGTGGTATTGACCCACTTGAGGTGGGGGGTGCTGCGTGTCCTGTTGGGTGTTTATCACAACTTGATGTGGGATAGGATTTTGCAGCATGGTGGGAGGGGGTTGTTATGCGTATTGTTGTGGTGCCTGCTGAGGGGTAGGTTGTGCAGGAGAAGGGGGAAGGCTCCCAGAGTCTTTCAACCGTTTGAAATCAGCGATCTGGGGGAAATGGTGAGTGTAATGACCAAATTCACCACAAAGGGCACAAGGGAAGATGGTTTTAACATTATTTCTCCCTTGGCATTTGTTGTTATTGCCCCCTTGGGGGTTTTGGTTCCCTTGGTTCTGGTTGCCCCCAGTGGGTTGGTGCTGTGTGGATTGATTCCCACCTTGACCAGGGTTGTTGTTATTCCTGTTCCGTCCTTTCTTTTTGGCATTGTTCGATGGATGAGTTGGATTGGTTGTGTTCAACTGTTCAAAATTTTGGTATTGTTGAGCAGCAGAGGGTTGAACAAAATTTACCCCCGCGTGAGGATGTGGGGGAGCCATGGGCTATGGTGGACCAGGAAAAGGGAAGTATGGATTCTGTGGTGGTATCGATCCATAAGGTACATAGGAAGGCGTAGTTCTTTCGCTAGTACTATAAGCTGATGTTGAGGGAGTACCACTAGTGGCTCGAAGAGGTGGATGTATGGGAGGTGCCGGTGGTGGTCCACTGATGGGTGGAGGTATAGCAACAAGGTATGGTTGTTGATAAGGGGGTGGGGGGTAATAAGAAGTGCCCCCATATGCTGGCGGGTATTGAGGTGTTCCGTACATCGGTGGTGGTTGGGGTTGTGGACCATGGTGTGTGGTGGCACCTATTAGTCTGTATGTTGAGTGCGACATCCCAGGTTTGTCTTGGCCAAATGGCATAGGTTTTGGAAGATCAGGAAGTACCGTGTATAAGTACCCTGACTGTGTGTAGATGAGGTCATATTGTTGGGCCTTACTGATGGCTTCCTCTTCAGATTGTGGGAAGGTGGAAGCTACACCTTTTCCAAGGAGAGAGACAAGTGATCTAAGAAACCAGTCGAGACACTGTTGCTTGGTGGTTTCTTCTTTACACAAGCTACGTCGCCTACGCCACTCGTGAATGTGGTCAGCGATGTGTGTGGCTGAGGTCTATTTGAAGTTATAAAGTAGTTCTAGACCATTGTCATGGCGGATGGGTAATTGGAAGAAGGTCAAGAATTCTTTGGCCAATGACTCAAAGGTTGTGTGAGACCCCGATTTTTCTTCAACATACCATTTAGCCGATGGGCCAGTGAGTGTGCGTTGAAATAATCGTAGCCTGATGGAATCATCCATAATGATGTTGGAGGAGCACCATAGGTGAAAGGTCATGACATGGTTGGCAGGATCATCCCCTGCCTTTCCTTCAAACTTTGGTATGTTTGAAGGAAGTTTTGTTGGCATTGCAGGCCATGTGGCGTCATGCAATATAGGATCATTGGTGAGTTTGGTGAGATCCGGTATTTTGAGAGAGGCCAAATATGGCATCTGTAGTGGGGGGGGAGGGTTAGCTCCGACCATAGTGTGTTTTGAACCTGACCCTTGATGGGGACTAGGTGGGTTGGTGCTCCCTCCTTGAGAGGAAGTGGGTCCCCCGCTTCCATGTAAAGGAGAGTGAGTGAATGGATGACCTTGGGAAGTTGACCCAAGTAATGTAGAACCAAGCAAAGTTGATCCTAAGATAGTAGCACTCAAAGGAGTGTGTGAAGGAGGTACCGATGAGTGGGTACGACCAGATACTCCCCCTAAGATAGGAGGGAGATTGAGAAAGCGTCATGAATGACGGGAGTTCTGTGGTTCCCCTATGATGTAAGACTAATTTTGTGAAAGTGTGCAAAAAGTAGTGAGAGAAACACAGAAACAAGAGTCTTTGCTGTGACTGTTTACACAATATATATATCCAAATCAAACTGTAATGAGATGTGCATCATACATAAAATGTGAAAGAAGCATATATATGGGTAAGAGGGTTTTGTCCGCGTGGGGGAATCAAAAGAAAGAAAATACTCATGTCCTAGAAGACATAACGTCCTTCCTCTCAAATAGCACTGGACCTTCCAATAGTACTCAACATTGGGGTCTGAAGTCACCGAAAGAGAAACTAGTGAAGGACGAAATAATTGGTTATAATCAGGGGTAAAGGGGGCATATCCCGAAAGAGCTAGTGATACTTCTCAATAGCCACACAAAATCCAATCAAGGTGCAATTGAAACCCACAATTTCCACCTGGGTAGATGTCCTAAAGTTGGTCACTAGGTACCTCGATCAAAGTGCGGCATTTAGATTTTCGGCCTAAGAAATGGGTCATGGGCTGGATCCCGTCCAAGAGGTGGGTGCCTCAAGGGGGGGCGCACAAAACAACCAGACCTCGGCCTTCAACCCTTCATGGGTATCTCCCTGCCTTATGGTGATTGGAACACTTGACTTGGAGGATTTGAAGTTCCCTATTTGACAACCTCTATGTTTTGACA
>JZKD02S1742034.1:544228-568672 GCA_000966675.3 Picea glauca | reverse complement strand
CTTGAGAAAATGAGGTTTCTTCATGGCTTTTTATAGCATTGCAATGGGTTATTGTGTAACTCCTTTGTAGTGTGAAAAGAGGCTCTTTAGGGCTTTATTAGGTCTTTGACCAGCCCACCATTCGTATTTAGCTCAGATTTGAGGGTCAAATCGGCTTGGGAGTTGATCCATAAGTGGTTGGGAGGCCGACCAATTCAATAAATGCGTCGTTTAGCAGGTGCACGGGTTTTTGCGCCAATAGTCGCGCATCGTGCGCGTATGCACGCATGGTACGTTCCTGTTCCACGCGTGTGCGCGCGTACCCAACTTCTGTAAAGCGCTCTTCAATTTTTACTATTTTGTATAGTTTTTGACCTTTTTGGAATGCTGTGAAATTAATTCAGTGCCATGAATGACTTCATTACTGTTTGACGATGCTGAGTTCTTGTCTCCATGTGCGGACGAAATTTCAGTGATAACACTTGGGACACATCATGGATGAACATGGAGTGCATGTAGATCCAACCAAGATCTAAGTCATCTGCAACTGGATAGACCAAAATACTCTGATAGAGCTCTATAGCTTCTTGGGCCTTGCCAAATTTTACTATAGGTTTGTGTTGGGATTCTCTCACATCGCTTGGCCCTTAAGTCAAGTGACCAAGGGTGGAGATAAAGCCCCTACAGAACTCAACCTTGACTTCCTTGAAATGGATATATTTGATTGCATCATGGATACACATATAAAAGGCACCCTCCTATAGAACATACAACTCTATTGGGTTGTCAAAGTAGGGTAGCTTTTTCACCAAGGAAAGTGGCTTACTAGGAGCCAAATTCAACAAACGTTTCTCCATTTGATGAGGGAACTTGATGCAATGGAGACCATTGCTTCATATGGGGAGAGGATTGATCCAAATTGATATTGGTGACCACCCACCTTTTCCACTGAATCAATGGTTTTCTACCTTCTTGTCAATTTTTCTATAGTTTTTTGGGTCCCAAACTTTTAGAAGCATTGTGAGGCCCTAAGCGATGATTTTTAGAGATTCATGGGGAAAGGGGTTGCAGTAGCAAGCCCTTGTAGCCAAAATTTGTAATCCTCAAATAGATCTTTCCAACAAGCTATTGTTTTCCCCAAACAGTGATCATATGCAAAAGTTTCACCCCCAATAAGTTGATGTTTCAACTAACCACTCGAGGCCCACAATACTTTTGGTGTTTCGTCTTCCATGGTTAGGGTTTTGATGTTTAGAGTTTTTTCCTCTTGTCTTTTAGGCTTTATGATAAAAGGCCCTTCTAGGCCTCTTTGTAAGGATATTTTTGTGAATGAGCTTTCTCTTCAAAGATAAGCTACCACCATTCTAGCCAGTTTGTGTTCTACAATTTTATGATATTTTATTCATTAATAGAAGTTGGGTCTCACTATATTTTTTTGTTATCTCCTATATTTATGTGTGTGGTCCGTTTTTTTCTCAATATAATCTGTATCAATTGGTGACTTTAGTAAGATGGATTGGGTGTATTTTCTAAATGAAAAATTAGAAACATTTGAGAAGTTTAAGTTTTTTCAATGATTAGTTGAAACTATGAATAAAGAAAAAAATTACCACTTTGCAAAATGACAATGGAGGTGAAGTCACTTCCAGTCAATGCCAAGGATACTTTGAGGAACATGGAACTAGGAGAAAATTGGCCAACTCCTATACTCCACAACAAAATGGAATGACTAAAAGGATAAATCAAACATTGATTGGTATGGCTAAAGAAATGTTAAAGTTTAAGGGGTTGAGGTCAAATTATTGGGCTGAGGCCATATATATATTTTACATGAGGAATTGATCCCCCTCCTCATCCTTGGATGTAATTACTCCGTTTGAAGTTATATGGTATGGATTTAAACCAAATATCAAGAATCTTCAAGTTTTCGGTTCAATTTTCTATGCCTTTAGTAAAAAAAAATGAACTAAGTTAAATGCGAGAAGTATGAAATGTATAATGATTAGGTATTCTAAACAGAAAAAATGCATATATACTAATTCTTGGATGAAGGGGGTGGATGATTTATTTTTTTATCAACATAAGGAAATCTCACTTGCACTCTAATGTAGAAAGAACATTGATCATGCCTTGCTCATAGGCTATTGATTGAATAATTTCTCATGCACATGTGGATCACATGACCATTTTGAATTAGGAGGGAAAATGCATAGGGTGTTACCTAGCATCAGAATTAGAAAAATATTATAAATTATTACAACTAGAGCTACACATGATTATAGGTGTTTTTCAACAACTCAATAAATAACATGACACCAATAAAATCCTCTCCAGCTAGTGGGTGGAGGATAAGAAAATTACATATATTCAATTACAAACTTGAGAGAACCTTATGTGTGTGTCATTGATCACATAGGTTTTATGGTGAACAGAGTTGTACACATTTAAGGGTGTTTGGCTACCATTGTACTATATAGTCATCACTACATGTCATGTCTTTAATTGAGCAACCATTGATTCTGATTCATTAAATAGAATGATAGAAATGGATCAAAAGGCCAAAGATAAACTAGGGGAAGTTCCCACCTTATACATGGCTTCCTATCTCATGGATGTTATTTGTGTAACTAACATATTTCCTGGTTGTAAACTTGAGTTGGGACATTTATGAATCCCCGGTGCATGTATATTGTGAATCAATTTGTGAAAACATGAGAATAATTATGCAAATATTTGCGATTTTTTATTATATCATCTCTATAATCTTATTTTATGTAACGAATGACCAAGGCCGACTAGATAATCTATGAATCTAATTTGATGTATGGGAAATTGGTATTTGTAGGAGGATTACACCTATCATAGGATCTATGATGTCACTGCAGATCCTCATTTATAACTCCCATATATGTGCCTAATAGACTTGTTTTGGGTGAGATAGCATATCATATAATACTACAAGGTTTTAGTGATTCTCTACTTAAATATTCTAAGAAGAATATTTTTATTCCATACAATTTATATTTGGGACATTAGGGTCTACCAACTCCCAAACATGCTAGACAATAAGTTAGTGCTATGCTAGAATATTGATTTCCACAAGGTTAGTTTAGAAGACATGATCCTTTTGGGTTTGTGACTAAACATTGTGAGATGATTTCCTTGACATGGAAATACAATGATGAACAATGGGAGAATGAGATCCCATTTGATAATGCATGATATTGGGAAGATATCCAAACTATATTAAAATATTTAGACTTTGCATCCTTCTATAACATGAC
The DNA here is from genome assembly GCA_000966675.3 of Picea glauca. Classification (NCBI taxonomy): domain Eukaryota; kingdom Viridiplantae; phylum Streptophyta; class Pinopsida; order Pinales; family Pinaceae; genus Picea; species Picea glauca. The sequence continues at coordinate 565,409 of JZKD02S1742034.1, read as the reverse complement.
TCAATATGATCAAATGGATAAAATTACGAGAAAGTTGGTTGAATAGAAAGGGAAAGGAAAGAAGAAGAAGAACAAAGGAGAGTTGAGGAAGTGTTGATCAAAACTTGGCCACCCCTACTTTCCCTCTCCTAGAATAATAAAAAAAGAATCATATTAAAAGAATATTTTTTTTGAAATATTATATGGTTATCATGTAGCCCTTAGTCTCATCTCCGCCACACATTTTTCGGATTTCAATTTCGAGTTCATATGCTCAATATATCCAGGTTCACATCTTGATCACTAAAAGAGAATTTTCTTCCATGTGTAATATTTGGAGCTATGCTCATATTCTCATAACCACATGAATTTCTTGTTTCTAACTTAGAAAGTTCTTTTGGGACTCAAATTTCTTGGTTCCACTTCCACTACCCCTCCAATTCTCTTACTTCTCTTCATTACATTATCCAACACTTAGAATTTTTTTTAAATAATCCTCCACTCTCATTATACCAACCCACCACTTCACTTCATTATTTTCATACTTAGTTTTTTAACCTCACTTATACTGTTCCCTCATCTCTCTCCATACTTCACTTCACCCTTACCCCCTCATATTCCATACTCTTTGGCGGTCAAACACTCATTACCCCCCCCAACCCCCCTCCCCACCACCCCTAATTTCCTCACTCCTTACCCCTGACTCTACCCACCCTACACACTCATATTACCTCCTCTACCATACCCCTACATCATGCTACATCACCCTCCCTAACTCTGCTACCCACATTTGCCCATCAAATTTGATCGACAATGGTCGAGTCATGATCTTGCAGAAGCAATAAATTGAGCTCCGAGAGATGAAATCACACAAATTTTATACTGTTAGAAATATATTTCAACAAATAAGATGTTGGTACAGGTTTTAAAGGTTAAAATTGACCACATTTTTCTAAAAAATTGAAATATCAGTCAACTTCATTTTTAATGGATCTATTTGACAACACAACTTCACGAAGTCATATGTTGAGATCTGTGAGTCGGATTTGGATAAAATTTATATCGCTGGAAATATAAGGTCATTAATATCACATATTAAGTGATTTCAATGTCTGAAAGGTTGATGATCACTTCCATAATATTAAATCACAGTCCCCCTCTTTAAAAGGGAAATTAATTAAATTTTGAAAACAAAATTTTATTAAAAAAGGAAAGGGACCCATTTGAAAGATGCATATGTTAATGATGTAAGTTCATTAATGGGGAATTAATGAGGTATTAATTAAATATAACACTTCAAGAATAAAAGTGTATAGAAATTCAAGAAGGGAAAATCCCTAACTACTCAAGTAGTTAGAAGATCTAATTTTAAAAAGAGAAGGACTTCATCAAGGGTTCCACAATTAGAATTATTCAGAGGGGTGGGGGAAGAAGATCAGAAGAAGAAAGTATAGACATCATATGCATCGAAGCTTCTTATTAATGAAGATAAATGTCCATCTTCTCCACTCTTTTTCTTCTTCTACACTGATTTCTCATGGCTTCATGTTTGTATTTTTGAACCAATCATGGAGTTGAGTCTTCAATGTTCTTCTTCTATTCTTCAAAATACTTTTATTGTATGATCATGGACTATTTACAACCATATATATGACTGTCAGATATTTTGTAATGAAGAACATCTTTCATGAATAAAACTACACAAATAATTACTTTGGGGTTGATTTCAATTGTATCTTGTAACTTTGAGTCTTAATTATGAGATATTTGAAATCGATCTATCAAATTCTTTTTTGATTTTAAAAGTAATACTCTTTTAAAATTCTTTGAGATGATCAAACTATTTTCTCCTATTTTTCATGAAGAATATATGGATTCATTTGTATATGATTAAGAAGATTGTATGTTTGATGTTGAGCACAAAGAAATTCTAATGTCAATCCCTCCAATTTTTATATTATTAAAAGACAATTTGTTGCACATAAAGATCAAATCAGGTTATTGAAGAACCATTTTATGTATAAATCCAAGAAATAAAGATCTAGGGTTTTCTACCTAAGCATTCTCCTAATCCAAGATATCATAGATATATCTTTTAGCCAAAGAGGAGTACCACCTCTATAAAAACGCAAGGGGATTCATATCCTTGTGAGTTTGTCATTTTGATCCTAATAGATTCCAATGTCAACAGGAAGCCAGATTGAAAGAGGAGGTAGAATTGGAAGAAAAAGAAGAGAAACAAAGGATATTTCAATAAGAAGAACAATTGAGGAAAACTATGGAGGAACAAATAAGGAGAAGGAAAGCTAAAGTAGATGTGAAGTTGATAGAAGAAGCAAAAAGAATTGCAACTAAGGTTGAGGCTAGAAAAAATGATGTAAAGAATTTACAAGAAAAGTAAAAATTAGAAGCCAACGAAAAGAGAAAGAAAGAAGAAGAAAAAGAAAGAAAATAAAAAGAAAGGTTAGAAATTGAGGGAAAGGTAAAACAAAATGAAGAAGGAAATAAAAAGAAGCAACAAGAAAGGATCCAACAAGAAGTAGCTAATCAAGAAATGATATATAAAATACTACTAATAGGACACAACACAAATGATATATAAAATACTACTAATAGGACACAACACCCACCTAGTTAGATAAAACAACAAAATGAGAAACCTACAAAGCAACCATCACCATAAAAAATCACAACACCTCCCAACAGTTTCGTATATTTAACCAAGGAGTATGTTGTTATCCCCAAACCTAGTTCAAGAAGAAGAAAGGAACCTATGATGGAGAAATTGCATAATCCAAAAAGCTTTAGTTCAAGAAGAAGAAAGGAACCTATGATGGAGAAATTGCATAATCCAGGAAGCTTGGAAAACATTTTATCCTAGGGAGATTAGATAATTCTAGATGCTTTGGAGGAGGTTGCTAACTTATAGTTGATTTTTGACAACATGAGGAACAAACAATAGCCGAACAAACATATATAGAGAGAGGACTTATATCTGTGTACCACTTAAGAACAGATGATTTATTTAATTAATGGGGAAAGATATGATCATGAAAATGTAAAATATCCAACTCCGAGTTGTCCTAATGTTTAAGTTAAGAAATGATTTGCAAGAGCCACTTTGTTATTGTGTAAATATGTAAATTGAATACTTAAAAAGGTGTTTTTGGCTACCAAGGTAGAATGGAGATTGTTACTATGAATTATTTCTAAGATAATTCAAAATATTTTCGTGAGGCCAAGAATATGTTTTGCTAGAAATTCATTATGGATCGACTTAATCAATGGATTATGATTCTATTAACTTCTTGCTCATAATGTATAGTAGGGATTTTTTTAGCATGTTCAACTTGTTATCTTGGTCTATTATTTGAAATGCTTCCGTATTAATCTTTAGAAAATATTTTAAATGTTTTTTTATTATTAGGGTTTTATTTATAATTTCCATTCTATAATCATTTCTATGCTATTCATTTCATTAATTTCATGTAGAATTAATCCTCTAGTTAGTTATAAATGAAATGATAGTTTTCTATGTTACTTTTCGTAGGTTTCCCTTTTCTGTAAAATTCAATATTTTTCTTGGAAATATTCATGTGGAGCTTATCTTTCCTATATGATAAATCCTTAGGATTGCATAATCAAATAACTATTTTCATTTACTCTTTATGAGAGATATCTCTTAGAAATAGTCTTCTTTCTTGTCTACTTAGATTAAATTTTATTTCCTTTTTTCACCACTTAATAGAAAATTTTCATAGAAAACGTAAATACTAAAAAAAATGATTTCTTAAAACCCATCAAAACAATTTCTAGACCATAATATACAATATTATTCCACTCAACAAGGAAGAGTTTAATTGGGCTTCTTCCTTTTGTTTAATCCCTTCTATTGAGATTTGGGAATCCAACCTTCTAAATAGAATTAGTGCTATAAGGAGGGCCAATCTATGGAAAGTCATACTAACAACTCACATTTTGAAACTGATTTTTCAAACCCCGATGATCCTTTGAAAATCCCATACCTCAATATTTAGGAAAACTCTGGATAGATACTAAGACTATACCCTACACAATATGTAACGAGGAAGTGAATACATTCAAATGCATTACTCGAGCTTATACAAGGAATATTGATTATTTTTTTGTGTCCCTTATACTTCCTTGAAAAAGAAATACTTCTTATATAATGACCAAAAATTGGGAACAAACTCTAGTTCACATTGTCAAAACCTAGTGGACTTAGTCTTGCATGAAATTTAATAACTACTTAATCTAATTCCTATAACCCTCGGGTCTGCTAGAACCTGCTAGACATTGAGAAATTACAGTGTCAAATGGATTTATATTATGATTTAGACCACCTAGTAGGTTCAGATTCAGATTCAAACCACTCAGACACTAACTCAATTTTCTTATATATTTCAAACAACCAATCAAAACATCAAAATGAGAATCAACCTTGGTTGGTCAGGGATGCTTTGGAATTTCTTGGACAACTACATAATATATTTGAGCATTTGGAACACCTACTTCCCAAATACGACCCCAATTTGTCTAGTCCTGAAATATCATATTAATAAATTCAACTTGGCCATCAAATTAATGAAAATGTAGCAAGAAGATGTGGTGTGCATAATTTTTCTATATGCTTTCAAGAATGAATCCCCCACCTAGTATTTTAATCTGCCAGCGAGGTCAATCACCAGTTGGCATGACTTTTTAGAAGGAACTATTGGACAAGTTTGGGGAAGAGACTACCATAAATGCTTCAATAATAGATATCTTTTCTCTGGTCATGAACAATAAAGAAAGAGTAATATTTAAATCAAATATTTTCCACTATATTAAATAAGTTTTGAATTTGGAACAACACCTACACAAGAAATGATACAAATTACGTTGAGAATGAAATGAAGGTAGAGATATAAAAAGGAAATACATAGAGATACAATAATAATCAATTTATATTAAATATTGAAATATGCAGAGAGTGTAAAAGAAAATATAGAGTGAAATGAACTTGCTAGAATGGTGGTAGTTTATATCTAGGAAGAGATGTGGTGGCTACGTCACACATGCATTTGCAAGAAGATGTTTACGATGATGCTCCAAAGGCCTTTTTAACATAAATAATAAATGATAAATCCCTAAACATCCAAAACCCTAACCCCAGAAGATGAAACGCCAAAAGGTTTGTGGGCTCCGATGGGGGTAGTTGATACGTCAACTTCCCTTGGGCATAACTTTTGCATATGATCTTTGTTTGGGGTGCTTGATACCTCATCAAAAAGGTCTAGCCAAGGAGGACACATTATAAATGGCCCAATAATGGCCTCTAACATTTAGTGGGAGTTTTCATGTCAAAAAAACATCGTTTAGGGCCTTAAAATGGCCCTGAAAGTTTGGGACCTGAAAAATTGTAGAAAAATGCCAAAATGGAAATTATATATTGAGCTAGTGGAATAGGTGGGAGACCATAGATGTCCACCTAGATCATTATTCTACCATTAAGAATAAATGGAATCCATTATGTTGAGTTCCCCCATCAAATAGGGAAACTTTTGTTGAACGTGATGCTTGGTTAGCCACTTGCCTTGGTGCAGTAGCTTTCCTGCTTTGACAACCCAATAGAGTTGGATATTGTTTTGGAATATTCTCTTAAACTATATGTCCATGATCTGTTCAATGGTTTCCTATTCCATGTAGTCAAGGTTGATCTTTGTATGTGTTAGTTTCTCTTCCACCTTCGATGTGTCCAGTAGTGGTGGAAAATATGGTTGAAGGAGGTCCACATTGAATACTAGGTGTAAGCTAAGGAAGGGGGAAATACTTAGCTCAAAATCATTGTCTCCCACAACCTTGGTGATGGTTTAAGGTATATAACGAAGTGGTCACAACTTCCAATGGGGTCCTTTCATGCAGTCTTTTTGTAAATGTAGCCAAACATGAAACTTGTGGGGAACTCGATGTTGGCCATGGTGTCCTTGTACTTAGCATTGGATTTCTACAAAATATCATGGACCTGTTGGTGGATGTGTTGGATCCACTCAATGAATTTAGTGGATTTTTCAACCTCAGATTCAACATGGGAAGATTATGCATGTGTATATGCAAGGGGCGGTGCTACATCAATAGGATCCAATGGTTGAAAACCAGGGCAAACATAAAAAGGGATATGGTCAGTCTAACTATGGAGTGCTTTGTTGTGGATATGTTGGACATAAGGAAGCCTCTCATACCATGTGCATGGATTCTTGGAGTTGTACATACACAAGAGGTGCACGATCATTTGATTGACGACCTCTGCCTGCTGATCAGTTTGAGGGTGGAAGGCAATGGATTTGGTGAGCTTGGTGTCCAACAACAACTAGAGGCTCAACCAAAAGGTGCTCAAGAATATGTTGTCTCGATATGATATGATGGTGTATGGTAGTCTAAAGTGTACTAATACACACTCAAAGAAGAGATTGATGGTGGCCTCGACTATGATACTCTTTGTGCAGGTGTTCAGAATGGCCATCTAAGAGAATCAATCAATAAACATGAATACATAGTCATTGCAATGATTGGTGGAGTGGAGACTTGACATGCAGTCCATCGATATGGAATCCCAGGGCCCATTGGGAGTAGGAAGAGGAGTGTACAATCCTTAGTTTTTAATGGCTATCTTGGTAATGGATTATCTAGTGTAGGAACTATTGTTCTTACTGAAATCCTATTGAAGCTTTAACCAATATAAATAATTCTGTAATATTTCCATTGTCTTTTGCACGCCAAAGTGTCCTTCCATCCGACTGTAGTGGGATTCCCAAATTATCTTCGCACACTTGCTTGAAGGAACGTAGATATTACCTAGATGGCATAACAATCTGTAATGAATATGGAAGTCGGAAACGATCATTCATGTTCCCAACTTCTAGCAGGTCGTAGCGAAGTCGGGATTGTTATCATAAAGTTGGAACCACCAAGAGGTCTCATGCCTGCAAAATTCGAGCATCATGGTTAGTGCTGCAACTAGAGGTCATCTGAGGAATTCATCTACACAGTTGGTGATCCCTTTCTTATAATTAATTTTGAGGCGAAACTGTTGTAAGTATGTGGACCAATTTTGATGGAAGTCATTCTTCATTTTTTCTTGTGTATACATGAACTATAGAGGCTTATGATCTGTATGGATGATTGTCTCCTTTCCTAGAATGTAATGCTTCCATTGGTGGCAGGCTTGTACGATGGAATGCATTTCTTTGTCATAGGTGGGGTAATTATAGATGGCATCTAAGAGTTTCTCACTATCATAGGACACTAGATTACTATGCTAAGTGAGAAAGACACCAACAAGATAATCTAAAACATCGGTCTCAATCTCAAATGGTTGTTGCAAATTGGGTAATGCGAGCATCGGGGATAAGCATAATAAATGTTTCATATAATCAATAGCTTGTTGTTGTGATATTCCCCACAAAATTTTGGCTTTGAAACCACCCTTGGTCACTTAGCCTAGAGCCCATGCGATATGGGAGAAACCCAATACGATAGAATTTGGCAAGGCCTAAGAAGATTTGAAACTTAGTTAGTGTTGTCGGGGTTGACCAACCATGAATGACTTGGATCTTGTTTGGATCGACATGCACACCATGACCATCTACAATGTGTTTGATTTATTGGACCTTGTTCATGCCGAAGGAACATTTATCTAAGTTAGCATATAAATTTTGTTTCCGCGGAGTGTGGAGTACCTATTGGATGTGTTGGAAGTGTTCTTCCTAAATCTTGTTGAAGACGAGGATGTCATCCAAATATACAACCACAAAGGAATTAGTGAAGGGCCACATTATATCATCCATAGACCTCATGAATGTGGTTGGGGAATTCTTCAAGCCAAAGGGCATGACCAACCACTTGAAAATACCTTCTTTAGACTTAAAATTTGTCTTCCATACATCAATTTGTTCTATGGGGACCTGGTGGTAGTCGGAATTCGCACCACTTCCCAGTGTCTTTTTTCATCTTCCCATTACCCTTCTTTGTTTGCAGGTTAGACTTGTTGTATTTCCACTTTCCATCCTTGATTTTTCCTTTGTTTTGTGTGTTGGGGATACCTTTTCCTAACTTCTGTTGTGACGCATTCGTAGATCCAAACTCCTTCTTATTCATCTGCTTAAATTTTTTATCGATTTTGACAGCATACCGAGAAGTGTCTCCTAGAAGATGAGATGTCTAGAAAGTCCATTTCTATTTGTATATACATATGCAAGGACCCACGATATTTTAGAACCATATTTCACTCATAGTATTTTATTCCCAGTTTGGTGCACAAGGTATGGAAGGTATTTGTGAACACCAACATTGTTTGGTCCCTCTCCTGACGCAGTGTGGTCCATCTTGTGTATTGATCGTCTAGTTTCCAATAGGGTAATATTGTTCCTTGATGGTATCCATAAAAGAGTCCCAAGTGGGCTCGACCCCAAATATTTGAGACTCCTCTATGGATATTTTCTCACAGTAAGTCTCTCACCAATGTTTTACATGGGTGACCTCCTTAAGGAGCACAAAGGTGATATTTTCCCTATTGGAAAAATTGTGGATAAAGAAATAACCTTATAGTATATTTAACCATTTTTCCAAAGAATCCACGTCTATATGACCTTAAAATATGGGAATATCAAAACCAACTTGTATATTGAATGGGGTGGTGCCTCCAAAGTGGCAACTTGACGAAGATGCATCTCTTTTTGTCGGAAACTACTGAAGGATTTGGAAAAATTGATCCATCTACTTGTTCCATGGTTTCGCGAGGAATTCTGTGAGGAACAAGTTAATATGATCTCCTTCTCCCTCATCTCCCTGTTCTTCTTCCATGGGAGGCTTCTTGGGATAGAAAGAGCAGTTTCCCTCAAGAAAAACTAGCTTGAGACCCAACTCTCTATACCATGACTGTTGGAACAGGGGCATACCTAGGGTTCAATGCTTCAACAACACACCAAAAAAACCCTAACTACCAGCCCTTTCGGAAACACATGCGAAGCAGGATAAGTCTCACCTGAGGTAGAGGCATGGGGGGTTATAGGACTCAGGTGTCTGTAACCAAGATGGGACATAGATATGTGATTACAACACTTTACAAGTACTTTAATAACACTTAGGAGATGATACACATTAGTTCATTAGCTCTATTAACATCGCAGAATGCAACCCTAAGATAGATCAGCATAGTAACAGTAAATATTAAGCACTTCAACTACTTATCACATAGCCATGAGTTAGTTCTAGCGTTCATTCATAAAGAACAAGTGAAGCACTAATCAACATTAGATCTATCCATTATACATAACAAAAACACTAAGCAAATAAATGACAAACACAACATAGCACAAAGCACACCAAAGACACAAGATATGCGTGGTTCAACCCAATGTGGGGCTACGTCCACCAACTACTTCATCTTCTTTATTATTCTTCAATCCACAGATCCAAGCTTCATAGAGACAGGAGATCTATGCACTGAGTGCCAGATCCTCCTTCCCAAAACTAGGTCACAACACAAAGCCAACTTCTCTATCAACCACGGAGCCTTAGATACACAAGTTGTTGCACAAAGAAACCCAAAACTACTTCCACTTAGCCCTGCAAGCTATTTTCCACCTCTTTTTTTACCATACATTCTTATCTATTTATACTTTTACATTTACTTACAAAAAGTCCTAAACATGGGTAAACCCATGGGACGACATCCCATAACCCATTATAAAAACCCTAAGAACCCCTTCTTGGGTCCACAAAGCCCACAAAACTAGTGATATCCTCGATCTCAGCTCTGCCTGGGTGCTCCTTCCTCGATCATTGTGTCGAAGTCCAAAAAGTGGTCAATGACCAAGATTTCCTCAAAACTTGGTCGAGGGCCAACAATGACCTTGTTGGGGACATGCACTAAGAAACAAAAAAAGAGTAGACTTCTCTAATGCCATTGATCTGGATTATGCTAAGAACCAAATAAAGGAAGAGATATAATAAGGAAATACAAAGAGATATTCCAAGAAACAAAAATATGTAGTAATACTCAATTATTATTAAAGACTGAAATTTGCATAGACTGTAAAAGAAAATACAGAGTGAAATGAACTCACTAGAATGGTGGTAGCTTATCTTTGAGAAGAGATGTGGCGTCTATGCACATTCACAAGAAGATGTTTACAATGAGGCTCCAAAGGCCATTTTAACATAAATCATAAATGAGAAAACCCTAACCCCGCAAGATGAAAAACCAAAAGGTTTGTCAGCCCCGATGGGGGTAGTTGATATGTAAACTTCCCTTGGGTGTAACTTTTTCATACAATTTCCATTTGGGTTGCTCAATACCTTGTTAGAAAGGTCTAGCGAAGGAGTACATATTCTGAATGGTGTTGCTACTTTAGAAAAAAACTATTTAGGGCCTCAAAACAACCCCAGAAGTTTGGGACCCAAAAAACTATAGAAAAAATGCCAAAATGGAAAATATATGTTGAGCCAGTGGAATAGGTGGGTGGTCTCTGATGTCCACATAGATTAAAAAATTTAGATTGAATTTATGCTAATGCCTTGCCAACACTGATTTTCATGTTCATTAAACAAGAAAAGAATAATACTTTGGAATTAAACATTGGAGCCTAGAAGATTGAGTTTGAAATGATGGGATGTAAGGTAATCCAAAGAGATTTTGGAAATAAAGATATTTCTCAACCTAATAAGAACATTATCCTACCTATATCTCAACCAAAACAAACTATATATGTTAAGGATAAAGACACCATGGATATGGAGAGTGTGCAAAGGATGATTAAGAACTTATCCAATGAAATCATAGACTTGAAAAGGAATACTAGAGAAGGGAATTCCAATCAGATGTCATATAGACCTTTCTTTAGAAAACATTTCCCTCCCATACCTATTAAGAAACTGCCTAGAAATTTGAATCTCAATTGAAGCGGAAACTTCTTAGGAAGAGCTCAAATCAATTATTCTAATACCCAGGTCGAAGTCAAAACCTGTATGATCTATTTACAAAGAAATAGATGCCCATATAGGTCTTCAACTCACTTTCCTAGGATGGGGGGAATTGTATAAGAGATTTCACAAAGAATACTACCAAGATGTAGTTCCCCCCAATGATCCTCACATAAGGGTTGTAGGTGATTTAGTTTTTTTCGACATAATAAATTCTCACTTGCACTTTGTTGTAGAAAGAACATCGATCATGCCTTGCTTAGAGGATATTGATTGGATAATTTATCATGTATATGTGGAGCATAGGACCATGTTGAATGAGGAGAATAGATGCATAAGGTATTACCTTCCATATGAATTGGAAAAATATGATAAATATTTACAACCAAGGATACATGATTATAGGTTTTATTAAGAAGTTTAATGAAGAACATAACACTAATAATATCCTCTCCAATTGGTGGGTGGAGTATAAGAGGTTCTTTGGAAATGGATATGGCATGTATTCCATTACAAACCTAAGAGAACCTTATGTATATAGCATTTTTATCATAGCTAGGTTGTATTATGAGTAAAATTATACACATTTCAAGGATTTCTGGCTAGCATTGACCTATACAGACATCACTACAAGTCATGTCTTTAATTGGGAAACTATTATTTCTCATTCTTTAAATAGAAAAATAGAAAAGGATCAAAAGTCCAAATATAAACCAAGATAGTGCCTACATTCTACATGGCTTCCTATCTCATGGATGTTATTTGTGCAACTAACATATTTCTTAGTGTAAAGAGGAGTTGGCACATTTCTAAATCCCAAGTGCGTGTGTATTGTCAATTAATTTGGGAAAACAAACAGAAGAAGTATTATGAAAATATTTGTGATTTCTTCTTAGCTCCTCTCTATAATATTATATTTTACAAGGAATGTCAAAGGCTGACTAGAGAAGTTATGACGATATTCATATGTATGGGAGATTGGTATTTATATGACGATTACACCTATCTTAGGATCTATGATGTTACTGCATCTCCTCACTTGTTGCCTACACATGTGTCTAATAGACTTGTTTTGGTTGAGATAGCATACCAAACAATATTACATGGTTTTAATGCTTCTCTACTTAAAAGATTATAAGAAGAACATTTTAATTCAATACAAACTTTATTTTGGACATTATGGTCTATCAAATCCCAAACATGCTAGACAAGAAGCCAATGCTATGTTGGAATATTGATCCCACAAGGACAATTCAGAAGCATGATCCTTTTGTGCTTGTGTCTAAACATTGTGAGGTGATTTCCTTGATATGGACATACAATCATGAACAATGGGAGAATGAGATCCCATTTAAGAATGCACAATATTGGGAAGATGTCCAAACTAGATTAAAATATCTAGACTTTTCATCCTTTTATAGCATGACTCTAGACGATCAAATTGAGGAAATTACGAAAAAGTTGGTTGAAATAGAAAGGGAAATGAAAGAAGAAAAATAGTAGAGGATATATGAGGATTCCATATTGAAAGAGGAGTAAAATTGAAAGAAAAAGGAGAGCAAGAAAGGAGAATGCAACAAAAATAAGAATTGAGGAACAAGATAGAGGAAGAAATAAGGAGAAGGAAATATTAAGTAGATGCCAAGTTCTGATATGAAGCAAAAAGAGTTATAGTTGAGGCTAAGGCTAGAAAAAAGGATCTAAAGGACTTACAAGAAAAATAAATATTGGAAGCTAAGGAAAAAATAAAGATAGAAGAAGAATGAAAACAACAAGAAGAAAAATAAATAAAATAAAAGGAGAGGTTAGTAGCTGAGGAAATGGAAAAACGGGAGGAGGAAAAGAAGAAAAAAAAGGAACATGAAAGGCTCCAACAAGAAGAATATGATCAAGAAAAGGATAAATAAAATACTGCTACTAAGACACAACATCCAACTAGCTAGATAAAATAGTAGACATAGGAACCTATAAATAAACCACCACAACAATAGACCACAACACCTCCTAGTAGTTTCATATATTTAACCACAGAGGATGTTGTTATCCCAAAACCTAGTTCAAAAAAAGGTAAGGAACCTGTTATGGAGCATGTGCATACTCTAAGAAGGTTGGACAACATTTTATCCTAGAGAGATCAATCAACTCCATATCCTTTGGAGGAGGTTGTTGACTTGAAGTTGATTACTTACAATAGGAGGAAGCAAGTGATAGTAAAAAAACATAGAAGATAAAGAGAGTGGACTTGGATACTTATATCCTATGTAACACTAGAGAATGAATGATTAACATGAAGAAAGCTAGATTTAGTGATCCACTATCAGCTAGGGTAGCTACCTCTCATGCTATCATGGACAAGGCTAAGGTTGAAGTAGAGGAGAGCCCTGGGAAATAGATTGCCTTACTGGAAAATACTATAGGGCTTCATAGGACATGGTCAACAATTTCATTAAATAAATGTTGGAAGAGGATAGAATTAATGACCAAATAAAAAGGGATTTCGTTTCTAAATTGTTTGAGCTATAGGAACTAAGCATGCAACTATATATATTGTACAAAGAAAACTTGATTTAGAAAAAGCTATAGGGCAAGGTTCAAGACCAATTGAACTATATCAAGTAAATTCATAAGATCATAGGTCAAGAGGATCATCATATCATGTTGCTATGGCTCGATATATTGCTTGCTCTTTCAAGTGATAATGCTGATCATCGATGGGTGGTTAAAGTGAATCAAGTTTCTTTCCCATCTTCTAAAGCACACAAATCGATTAAGAGATAAAATTGAGCATAACACAATTCATAAGATCATAGGTCAAGAGGATCATCATATCATGTTGCTAAATAAGACTAAGTTGCATGGGATAGAACGAGCCATCAATTAATGGGGAAGAATTTCACATGAGTCATAGAAACAAATTGAGGAAGAGTGGCTCACATGTATCAAAAATTAGGATTTGATCAAAGATACTAGTGTACAATGCGAAATTCCTAATTTAAGCTCCCGTGAGGGTCCTTCAATCTATACAAGTTTGAAATAGTTCAAAGATGACATGCATAAGCAAGAGTATTTCTTCCTTGGAGCGTGGTCATCTTTAGAAATTTATAACCACTAAAGTTAGAAGAGTGACTTAGTTTAAATGTAAATTTCGTAAGATAGAAAAATACATCAAAATATTTTAATATGAAATTCTTATTTTGAAATTGCCTAAGAAGCTTCATGTATTTCCCATTTTAATATATGTAATGATTATTTACTAAATGTGGGAGATACAAGAAAATGTAGAAGACCCAACTCCCAATTCTCCTAAAATTCAATTTAAGAAATGGTTTGTATGTAAATCGAATACTTTAAAGGGATTTTTGGCTTCGGGGTCATGGAGATTGTAAGTGTGAATGATTTCTAAGTTAATTTAGAAGCTTTTCTGGAGACGAAGAATGTTTTTATTAGAGGTTCATTGTAGATCAACTTAATGAGTGGAATATTTCGCTTATTAATTGTTTGTTTATCTTCAAGTTATCTCATCTTTGAAAAATAAATTATAATTGTTTTTTTATTTTTGAAAAATGAATTATAAAAAAAAATGTTCCATAATATAATATTAAGTAAAATATCTCATGAAGTATTTCAAAAAAAAAATTTAAACATCATTTAAAAAAAATATAGGATAAAATATTAGAAGATTTTATAATTTTATTTGTTTTTTATTTAAAATGGATAAATTTTGTATTAAAAGAAATCTATAATCACAATAGTTAACTAGTTAAAGACAAAACAGAAAGACTTTAAGTTTCAAAATTCAAAAATATTTAAAAAATACATACTTGATTAACTATATTTGCAATCCTTTTTACAAAATTGTAAATCTTAATATTATATGTCTTTATAAATTGACCTAGCAACAATCCACATTTACATTGCATAATATTTAATCGATGTCCTAGAAGATCTAATTAAAACTTTGAGAAAGGAAGACCTGAATCAAGACTTGATATGGATAATTATCAATTAGTATCCCAAATTTCATTAAAACCTTGAGAAAGGAGGATATGGATTCATAGTTTGACATGCATTCACAGTTTGACATTGATAATTTTCAACTGATATCCCAAATTTCATTTAAATGTGCAAGATTTTTTGCAATATCAAATGTCTAAAGCTTGAAAATATAAAGTGATTACTATAACTTTAGTTAGACGTGCAAAGAATTTTTGCAATATCAAATGTCTAAAGAATTTAAAAAAAAAAAAATTAGTTGGCCTTGGATTCGGATTGTTTGGCAGAGGTATGAGATATGTTAACTGCCATGTGTTTTCTATTCCACCCAACTACCCTGCCTCTCTTACAACTAAGTTTTAAGATTTTCTATTGTTAGCACTAGGTTTTAACACAAACATAAGTTTTCAAGTTTTGTTTTGTTAGCATTGGATTCTTCTCACAAATGGGCATCACATGAATTCATTCAATGCCCTGTGATTGTGAGGATAATCATCAATAGAGGATATAAAACATATAGTATATAAACCATGTGGATTGTACCCTTTTGTTTGTCTTCTTACTTGAACAAATCTTCTCAGGACTAGAGTTTCTGGTTCTTCTTCTTAATCCGATTCATCTTGATCCATTAATTCAGATACTCCATTCTCCATCTCAAACTCTATTTTTTTTTGTTCTCCTTCTCTTGGTTCATCTTTAATCTTGGGAGTAATTTTAACTTCTCTGAAGATCACAACCCGATTATAAAAAATTTTCTTTATTACCGAATTCCAATGTTTGTAGCCTTTCACTTCATCTTTATAACCAATGAAGATACATTTTTCTTCTTTATTTTCTAGCTTTCTCCTTTTATCCTTTGGAATATGCACATAAGTATCACAATGAAAAAATCCCAGATGTACAAGCGTTATGGGAAAAATCCCTATGGCTATGGGTCAAAGCCACAATAGATCGATCCTTACATTATGAGAGCCCAATTGTGTTGGTACAGAAGAAGGATGGGACATGGAAACTATGTATTGATTATAGAGCCCTAAACAAGATCATAGTCAAGAACCAATACATGATCCCTTAGATTGATAATCTTCTTCATCAGCTTAAGGTTTCCAAGTTATTTAGTGAGATTGATCTAAAGTCTGGCTACCACTAGGTTCTAATAGAACAAACCAATGTACAAAAAACAATCTTCAAATCTAAATAAGGCCTTTTTTAATGGTTGGTCATGCCTATTGGCTTGACTGATGCTCCAATGACATTCATGAGGATGATGGATGATATTTGTTCAAAAACTATTTTGTGGTCATATATTTGGATGACATCCTCATATTCAACCGGACCTGTGTCGAACATCTACAACACATCTAATGGGTCCTGAGCACCCTACGACAACAAAAACTATACGTCAATATGGATAAATACTCATTTGACATGAAATAAATTCAATACTTGGGATACATCATTGATGAACATGGGGTGCAGGTGGAACCGACCATGATCCAAGACATCCATTACTAGCCAACCCCAAAGTCTATGACATAACTTCGTAGCTTCTTGGGCCTCTCCAAATTCTACCATAGGTTCCTGTTGGGATTCTCTCATATTGCTTGGTCCTTAGATCAAGTGACCAAGGGTGGAGATAAAGCCAAGTTTTCCTGGTCTGAGTCACAACAAAAAGAATTCCAAGATCTAAAACATTGTCTCTTCTCTCCACCAATCCTTATGCTTCTAGACCTGCAACAATGATTTGAGATTGAGACAGATGCTTTTGACTATGATATCGATGCAGTCCTCACTCAACACAGACATATAGTGGCCTATCACAATGAGAAAGATATGTACTCCATTATGCAGGCATGTCGACAATAGAAGCATTATATTCTAGGAAAGGAAACGATCATCCACACTGATCATAGACCTTTGCAATTCATGTAGACAAAAGCAAAGTTACATAATTACCACCATCATAAGTGGTCCACATACCTAAAACAATTCCACTTGAACACCAAGTACAAGAAGGGTAACACCAACCATGTTGCAAACTGTCTCAGTTGACCCTTGGTTGTGGCACTAACCACAATTCTTAACTCTTGTGGCCATGAGACCTTCGGGTGGCCACAATTATACAACAATGGTTTTGACTTTGCTACTACCTATCAGGCAGAAATTGGGTGTAGTATCCCATCAAAAGATTTTCCCACTTCAATATGGACATTACACCATCACCAAGGTTGAAGGTGAGAATTCTTTTGAATTAAGTATTCCCCCATTCCTTGGCGTGCATTGAGTCTTTAATGTGGATCTCCAACGACATTCAAGAGGATGATGGATGATATCTTGTGGTTGTTCACAAACTATTTTGTGGTCTTATATTTGGATTACTTCCTCATATTCAACTGGACTTGGGCCGAACATCTGCAACACATCCAACGGGTCCTGAGCACCCTGTGACAACACAAGCCATACACAAATATGGAGAAATTGTCATTTGGCATGCAGTGAATTCAATACTTGGGATACATCATGGATGAACATGGAGCGCATGTAGATCCAGCCAAGATCAAAGTCATCTACAACTGGATAGACCAAAAGACTCTGACAGAGCCCTGTAGCTTCTTGGGCCTTGCCAACTTTTACTATAGGTTTGTGTTAGGATTCTCTCACATCGCTTGGCCCTTAAGTCAAGTGACCAAGTGTGGAGATAAAGCCCCTACAGAACTCAACCTTGACTTCCTTGAGATCAATATATTTGATTGCATCATGGATACACAGATGAAAGGCACCCTCCTATAGAACATACAACTCTATTGGGTTGTCAAAGTAGGGCAGCTTCTTCACCAAGGAAAGTGGCTTACCAGGAGCCTAATTCAATAAAAGTTTCTCCATTGATGAGGGACTTGACGCAATGGAGACCATTGCTTCCTAAGTGGGGAGGATTGATCGAAATGGATATCAGTGACCACCCACCTTTTCCACTGAATCAATGGTTCTCTACCTTCTTGGCAATTTTTCTACATTTTTTGGGGTCCCAAACTTTTAGAAGCATCTTGAGGCCCTAAACGATGTTTTTTTGAGATTTAGGGGGGAAGGGGTTGCAGTAGCAAGCCTTTGTAGCCAAAATTTGTAATCCTCAAATAGTTCTTTCCAACGAGCTATCATTTTCCCCAAACAGAGATCATATGCAAAATTTGCACCCCCAATAAGTTGATGTATCAACTAACCACCCGAGGCCCATAATACTTTTGGTGTTTCGTCTACCATGGTTAGGGTTTTGATGTTTAGAGTTTTTTCCTCTTGTCTTTTAGGCTTTATGATAAAAGGCCCTTCTAGGCTTCTTTGTAAGGATATTTTTGTGAATGAGCTTTATCTTCAGAGATAAGCTACCACCATTCTAGCCAATTTGTGTTCTACAATTTTATGATATTTTATTCATTATAGAAGTTGGGTCTCACTATATTTTTTTGTTATCTCCTATATTTATGTGTGTGTTCCATTTCATTCTCAATATATCTATATCAATTGATGACTTTAGTAAGATGGATTGGGTGTATTTTGTAAATGAAAAATTAGAAACATTTGAGAAATTTAAGTTTAGTCAATGATTAGTTGAAACTATGAATAAAGAAAAAAATTACCACTTTGCAAACTAACAATGGAGGTGAAGTCACTTCCAGTCAATTCCAAGGATATTTAGAGGAACATGGAACTAGGAGAAAATTGGCCAACTCCTATACTCCACAACAAAATGGAATGACTAAAAGGATAAATCAAACATTGATTGGTATGGCTAAAGAAATGTTAAAGTTTAAGGGGTTGAGGTCAAATTATTGGGCCAAGGCCATATAATAGTTTACATGAGGAATTGATCCCCCTCCTCATCCTTGGATGGAATTACTCCATTTGAAGTTATATGGTATGGATTTAAACCAAATATTAAGAATCTTCAAGTTTTTGGTTAAATTTTCTATATCTTTAGTAAAAAAAAATGAACTAAGTTAAATGCAAGAAGTATGAAATGTATAATGATTAGGTATTCTAAACAGAAAAAATGCATATATACTTTTGTTATATGGAAAGTTTATTGTTAGCCAATATATTATTTTCTATGAAAAAAAAAGTATAAGAGTAGAAGAATTTAATAAGATACTTAGCCAATTTAAGAAAAATGTGACCAAGGAATAACAAAGGATGAAGCAATTAAACAAATCGAGGGATGATTATTAGTTTACAATGGATTAGCATTAGAAAAAAAAAAAGTGGAATATGAAGAATTGCCAAATTATTCACAAGTTAATTAAGAAGATTCAACTCGAGTAACTTAGATAATATTTCTTAGGTTGATACATCAACTCCATCTCAGGTTGTACACAATATTCCAAAGTGGGCAACGCAAGTTCTTAAGGAAGCGAGGCCCGATGAAAAACATAAAATAGGTATGAGGAGTTCTATAATGGGTCAAAGGAATTGTTCTCTTACATTTAATGTAAATATTAAGCCATCCACCTTTGCATAGGAAATCAAACATGAAGAATGGAGGAAAGCAATTGAAATTGAATGTGTACTTGTAATTAAGAATCATACTTTGGAGTGTCCTCAAAATGTAAAAATCATTAGTTGTAAATGGGTTTATATATTAAAATATAAGGTAGATGGTGAAATTGATAACTATAAGGTTATATTATTTAAAAATCATTTTTTTCAGAAAGAAGCGAATGATTATGAGGAAACCTTCGTTCCAAATGCTGAGTGAAATACCATTAGGGTAGTTTTTTCTTTGGCCACACAAAATGGATGGAAAGTGTATCAAATGGATGTAAAGAGTGACTTTATAAATGGTGATTTACAGGGAAACATATATATAACTCAACCTCTTGGTTTTTAAATTCACAAATTGGTTAATGCATTATATTGGTTGAAACAAGCTTAGTATGCTAAATTGGATTTCTATCTTCAAAACGTTGATTTTTCGAGGAGTGAATTATATGATATTTTGCATGTACAACATCAAGGAAATAATTTATTCATTTTGAAGCTTAAGTGGGCCTAATGGTTAAGAACATGTGTTTTCTCTTAAGAGGTCACAAGTTCAAATCCAAAGAGGGGTAGGGTATGTATACCTCTGTAAACTTTACCAATCAAATCTTCAGGGGCATCTAGGCTTTGAAAATCACCATGGGACCACACCAACCCTTAACATGGATGGATTTTTGGGTGTCTCCTCCCGACTAAACTCACTGTAACGGTATTGAACTTGAGTTGCCTAGAAAACAAAACCCACACCTTAACTGATTGAGCTAACAAAAATTGACTCTCTCTGTTTATATATAATTTTTTATTCTTTTCTTAAAAAAATGAATTTGTTAAAAAAAACTTTATTAAATTTTAAAAATAATTTTAAAAAATAAATAAAAATCAATATATTGTGGTTAAAAAAATTGAAATTCGTTGTTTGCTCTCATTTTTTATACATATTTTTAAAGCATCCCAAATTTAGTTTAGTTGTGTAAGAATTTCTAAAATATAAGGTGATTACCATGTTGTTCATAATGTAAATTAATTTGGAGTTAGGATTTTTTAATTAAAGTGAGACATCTCATCATCTGGTTCACGTTAACTCTCTTTTATTTAACATGATGTTTCTATATATCATATATATTAAAAAATAAAGAACACCTTTAAAATCTATGTAAATCTTTAAACATACTTGTCTAAATATTTCATAGTAAAGACAAAACATATTATAAAAATGAAATAAGTTTACAAATATGTTACCTTGTCAAATCCATTGCATGGAATGTGATCACTAAAATCCATTGCAAATTGGGACGAAACACATTTGGTGGTGTGTGAAAAGGACTCTTAAACAAGACTCTATCATCCTTTAAAGATACTCTAGAGTTAGAGTTTGGATCAAACCATTTTAAAGGCAAAGATCTAATTGGGAGCGATGAAAAAGAGTTAAGGGTTAGAAAACTCATTTTTATAAATAAGTATTTTTTTTAATTTTTTCAAAAGTTTTATAAACTAATTTTTCTTTCAATAAATATTAACTATCATCATATTTTTTTCTTAATATATATAATAATGATAAAATTTACATAAAAAAATCGTAAAATATAAAAATAAAAACCTATATCAATATGATTTCATATAAATAAACATTTTAAATATAATATTTTGAATGTATACCTACTCCATATAATTTATAATTTGTGTGGATCTTGGGAGA
>JZKD02S1742034.1:503972-521780 GCA_000966675.3 Picea glauca | reverse complement strand
TATGGGCATGTATGGGCCCGTTACAAACCTTTAAACTTCCCTAGTGTTTTGATCTAAGAAAGCAAAATTTTAAACACTATCCTATCTTTGTAGCATGTGGGAATGTATGGGCCCATTACAATATTAAGATGTGTTTGAAAAAAGAAAACTAAGAGGGGTCCCAAGAAGGGCCGTTTTCCTCTCCTAAAGGTTTTAAACTTTGTTAAGGGAGATGAAATTGTTTCACAATCTTTTTCTGATTCTCAAGGTCGCTTGAAGGCGCGAGAGAAGAGCATACTAAGCGATTATAATTCAACTTCTAGTCCCAATGTAAGTTAGATGTGATTAAAAATGATTTCCACCTTATGTTGTAAGCCAAAACAAGCCATCCATGTGGCAAAAAGCAAATAAGGGAAATTGATTTTTATCCTCCTAAGTGCCTATGTGTGTTTCACTAACCCCTTTATATGATGAGGGGACTAAGTGTGGTTATGCTTTTAGAACATGCTAGACATCATTTTTAATAAGGAAAATGGCCTTCCCCACATCCCAACAACTTACAATGTGAAATTTTGCTCAGATGCACGGCCCCTAGTGAAGACAGAGGTGCACAGAGCACAGGTGCGTGAACAGAGATGGGTCCGAAAGCGCATGCGTGTAGAGAAAAGTTGTCACTTAAGCGCATGTGCGCACGATGCGCGTCTGTGGGGTAGAATACCTACGCACTGGTGACAAGCGGCCGAGAAAGAAAAATCTGGATGGATTTCTCTCAATTCTCCTTTGAATTGGATGGTTGGTAGGTTGGCTTAGGCCAGTTAGTGCACCTGCAAGTTAAACAAACTAAAAGAAGAGAAAAATAAACCCAAATGAGGTAGGAATTTGATACCTTTCCCCAGCGGAGTCGTCAATCTGTTGCACCTCTTTCGTCACCTTGGTGAGCAAATAAGAGGTTCTTGCAAGCTCAGCTGGGTCTGCTGAGCAGGACAACTGTAGAGAAAAGAGTTAGAGAAAGAAAAACAAAACTATAACTAAGAATTAAACTAATCAAAACTAAAATCATAATCATAGCGACATATAGATAACAAGAATAAAAAGACACATGTCACCAATGTTTGAGGCTTGATCTATTGATGAAAACAAAGCACCAAGAAGAAAGGGGACTATGAGTCCCTTCTTCCTCCAAGGGAAGGCTCTTGGACCCTCACTAGTAGCTCTTCTTACAACAAGAAAAATGAAAATGGTGGTGAAAGAGCTCTTTGCAAATCCACTCAATGGAGAGGTGGATTGCTCAATGAAATGGTGCCAATGTGTTCTTGTCAAGGATAGAGTCCTTAAAACAATCTAGGCAGCATAACATTACTTTGAATTCCTTGAGAAAATGAGGTGCATTCATGGCTTGTTATAGCATTGCATTGGGTTATTTTGTAACTCCTTTGTAGTGTGAAAAGAGACCATTTAGGGCATTATTAGGTCTTTAACCAACCCACCATTCGGATCCAGCCCGGATTTGGAGGTCAAATTGGCTTGGGAGCTGAACCATAAGTGGTTGGGAAGCTGACCACATTCATAAATGCGTCGTTTAGCAGGTGCACAGCTTTTTGCGCTATTAGTCGCGCATCGTGCGCATATGCGCGCTTTCTACGTTCCTGTTCCGCACATGTGCGCGCGCGCCCAATGTCTGCAAAACACTCTTCAATTTTTCACTACTTTGTATAGTTTTTCCCCTTTTTTGAATGTTGTGATATTAATTCAGGGCCATGAATGACTTCATTACTGTTTGACGATGCTGATTTCTTGTAACCATTTGCGGATGAAATTGCAGTGATAACATACTGAATGAATAGAAGACAAGTGCGTGGAAGGAAAATGAAAATTATTGCATAAGGAAAGGATGTTTTGATGAAGAGTGTGTTTTTGGTTGAATATGGAAGGTAGCATGTAGGCAAAGAGTCACTAAGGAAAGGAAGAATCAGAAGCTGGAAGGTGAAAGGGTGTGAGGAGTCCACTGGAGAAACTAAAGTGAACAATTTCTGAAAGAATAAGACACAACATCGAGGAACTTGCAAGGTGGCTAGAATAATAGCAAGAGAGTAGGTCATGCTAGACAATGAAAGAGATAAGTGGTTGAGGTTGCCATGGCCTTTGGCCTGGAAACCCAACAAATATTGTAAGTTCATATCCGACCATGGAGCCATTGTATTGTAATATGTATGAATGAATAAAATAATTGATGTTTACAAATTTAACCTTTCCATGCGTGTGTGTGAATGGAATATTGTATGATGTTATTTGTTGTGTTATTAGCATGACTATGTGAAAGTTAAATTCCATTTCTTGAATGAGTAAATTCTAGTAGAGAATAGTTCCATATGATATTGTAGTGTAGGTGGTATCGATATGTAGAAGACCATACTTGATTTGTGATTCTATAAAGGTGTTTGTGGGTCTGAGAGAGGTTGTATAATGGATTGATGGTTCTCTATATCTATGGTGACAAAATAACTTGATACATTATGATAGGCGCGTTAGGCCTCTAATTTGATGCCATTTCTACTCCCAGTAAACTCCTTTTTAACCCATCAAAATCACTCTTTTCTCCATAATCATCATCCTTTTTTTCATAAAGGTCATTCAAAGGCTCATGAAGTAATATTATTAGTTAATTTTTGTTTTCCCATAGTTTTTAATGAAACATAATGATTAAAATTTTTTTTTATTGCTAATGACGGCTTATTAATCTCAGGTCCTGTAACCAACATAGTCATATGGTAACCCACATTGTAGTTTGTGGTACTTAACAGGAAATATAAGAATAGTTTTTTGTCAATAAGGCCTTTGAAATGATTCAGTGCTATTTATCTTGCATGCAGGTTGATTCTCCAAGCCTCCATCTCATAATCATTGGTTCATCCCAAACTTAGCAGCAGTTTCAGCACAATCAACTTTGGGCACAAATTCCAAGGTGATGAAGCCGAATCTTGAAAATCCAAGATATGGTTTTGTCGTGAAGGGTCAAAATTGGTTACAACATAGGAAATTTTCCAAAATTTGAAACGGTTTAGGAGCTATATCTGATTTTCTAATTTGGGTCTATCCAAATTTCTTGCTATGACATTTTTCAAATTACATGCTAAATAGGGGCAAGGGACGAGATCTCTAGTGAACGAATATTATTATGGTAAAGCTTTGAATATATTCTCATGCATTTGTATATCATGAGAATATACTTTGAATGATTTCTTATCTATCCTTGTCCCCACTTTGTATCCATTGTTACAATATCATTGTTGTGATTGATCTACCCAATGCATGAAAATAGGGAGTTTTTTAGGGTCGACCTATGCATGTTTGGAAAGAATATTGTATTTAAACATTCGTTTGAGAAATGTAATGTAAGCAAGGTTTAGTAGGAAATAAATATAAAGACCATTAGAGATCATATTTGGAGACTAATATTCCTTGTATCATCAAGATTGTTGATTAATACAAATGATGGTGTTCTGATTTACTTCATGGTTCAAATTTGTTTTCATCATGCAAACTCTTGGTACAATGATCTGTCGACTACAAAGGACCCACCATGTCTAGCTTTCATTTCTTATATTGTTATCATAGGTTTGTAAGCTAATTTTTGCACAGATAGATCTAGTTTTATTTATATTCTTGTTTGTTTCGCTCATCATTTTGTGTTGAATTTTTGTCATAACTTTGGTTCATGTGTTAAAATTGATCAAGGTTAAAATTTTGCATGCAAATGTTTGCACATTACAGGGTTGTTCAAATTTCATAACTTGAATGTGTTGATAGCATGCTCTGTTCTGAATCTCATTTCAAAGAGTTCCAATGGTCCAGAACATACAATTACTACAAAACTCTTTCTCCATCCAAGAAGAAAATGAACTTAATTTGGACCTCAGGAATAGCATTAGCAGGTTGTGTTCCAAAAGTGACATACTTCAAATAGATTATTTAATGGTTCACATGCAAGTTCATCTCTGAAAAGAGAATAATTCAATTGCAAGGACATTAACCCATCTCCCTAGCTCCTTCAACATTCTCCAAAAGGCTACGACTTCCTATGCCTACCTTGTGATTCAAAAATGAAGAGGATGGTGAATTTATGAAGCAACATAGACGAGGAGATAGGTTTCTAACAAATTATTTGGAGGGCCCAACTAGTAACCTTGATGCTTTTAGGATTGAGGCAACTTCATTAAAATACTCGTACATAGAATTTGCCTGGTTGTTCACCTGCATTATCGGTCTGGAATCTACTGTTTTTATACCAATAAATGTTATATATTCCTTGAACTATTCTTTGCATGAAAAGGCCATTATAGATTGGGGTTATCTCATTTCAAATGAAATTTATTTCTAATTGAATAACCTTAAAAAGACTCGAAAGTTTTATATGACTTCTTACCTCATTTTCTCCATCACTTATGACTATGTGTTTGAAGAATTTCTAAGGGAAAAACATGTTGATTTTAAGTTGAAGCCAATTTATGCATGGTATTCGATCCTGTAGAGGCATGAAGCTTAATGCAATTTTTACCCAGTTCATAACAACTTTATTTCATAATTTAAAAAGTGGATTTTCGGTCATAATACATGAAGACTATCCCTAGAA
Source organism: Picea glauca (assembly GCA_000966675.3). Taxonomy (NCBI): domain Eukaryota; kingdom Viridiplantae; phylum Streptophyta; class Pinopsida; order Pinales; family Pinaceae; genus Picea; species Picea glauca. The sequence goes on along the minus strand of JZKD02S1742034.1, from coordinate 517,171 downwards.
GAAACCACCTTTCTATATGGGAAAGGATCTTATCAAATGTCTGAAGAATTTATTGTTATTAGATTGTTTGATAGTGAGGAGAATCCTTTTCTTTTACCATTCTATTGTTAGAAAAACAAGATTGTGGAGCAATAAAATAAAACATAGAAGATACACAATACAATAGAGAAACAGATATACGTGGTTCACCCAGTGTGGGATACACCCACCGGATAAATTGTCAGGTCCTTTCTTTATTATTATCCAACAAATGAAGGGATACAACCTACAACACACCCATTGTAACTTCCTCTTATTTCTCTCACAGTCTCCTCACTCAGAATACAATATTTGCAATGATACATTGCCGCAATACATTTCCCTCTTAAAAGAGGGTTTCCTTCTAGGATAAAAAACCCTAAAATAACTTCTACCATCAGATCTGCAACCTTATAATGAATGGTCCAGATTTACTATGAAATTACAATATACATTTACAAGGAAATTTTTCCTTCAGGGGCTTTGCCTGCAAACCCTGTAGGAGGGGAAATCCCCCCTTGTACTCCCCTGCGTAGAGGAGTGTACATTCTACCGAGGTGTAAAGTCTTCATGGGGTATAAACATGGCTGAAAAACAAAGGCCTCTTAATCAAGAAGATAATCATGCTCTACAACCAACAATCTCCCACTTGGAGACTCATCTCAACAACTCCATCGTTGTTTTATCTATTGGACTATGATTGTTCTTGGACCTGGCTAATTTCTCATCTTCGCCTTCATGCTTGAAGACCAATTGAAACTGAGCAGGAACTCAATTTCTCCCTGGTTACTCCCTTTGTTAACATGTCTGCAGGATTCTGGCTAGTGTGTATCTTTTCCAACTTCAAATGTCTATCTTCCAAGATGGATCGTATGAAATGGTACCTGAGATGTATATGATTAGTCTTCAAATGGAAGGTTGATTTCTTTGGAAGATGAATGACACTCTCATTGTCACAGTACAACCTGTTATTCTCCTTCTTCTTTCCCAATTCCTCCATAAAGATTTGTAACAAAATCATTTCTTTATGAGCCTCTGTAGCAACAATATACTCTGCTTATGTTGTTTAAAGTGCAACAACCTTTTACAGTTTTTAAATCCAACTTACTATTGTTCCACCTATAGTAAAAACATACCCTATGGTGCTCCTCTTGCTATCTTTATCACCTTCCATATCTGGATCAACATATCCATGTAGAATAGTGTTTGAACCTACAAAACATAATGCATTAGTAGCAATACCTCTCAAATATTTGAGAATCCACTTTAATTCCTCTGAATGTTCTTTACCTGGATTGTTCATATACCTTCTCACAAATCCCATTGCATGTGGAATATCTGGTCTTCTACAAACCATCTCATACATCAAGCTGCCAATTTTTGATGAATAAGGGACCCTGGACATGTATTCCATCTCCTCATGTGTCTTGGGACACATTTCCTTATTTAATTTGAAATGGTTGGCCAAAGGTGTACTAATTGGTTTTTCATTCTGCATTCTAAACCTCTCCAACTTCTTCTCTATGTACTCACCCTGAGACAATGTCAATTTGAGATTTTCATGTCTCTTTTTATTCTCATACCAAGGATTTTCTTTGCGGCACCCAAATCCTTCATTGGAAATGAATTAGCTAATTTCTTCTTGAGCACATTTATATCCTGCATATTAGACCCTGCAATAAGCATGCCATCTACATACAATATCAAGATAATATAGCTTCCATTTTCTAGTTTTTTAAAATAAACACAATGATCAGAATGACATCTACTATAACCTTGTTCTATCATAAACATGTCAAACTTCAAATACCACTACATTGGAGCTTGCTTTAGGCCATACAAGCTCTTCTTCAACCTGCATACTAAATTTTTCTTCCCTTTAACCTCATACCCCTATAGATGTTACATATAAATCTCTTCATGCAAATCCCCATGGAGAAAATTTGTTTTTACATCTATTGTTCAAGATGTAAATCTTCTACTGCCACAAGGCTTAAAATAGTCATAATTGAAGCCATTTTAACAACAGGAGAAAATATTTCAACAAAATCTATACCTTTCTTTTGTGCAAACCCCTTTACAACAAGTCTAGCCTTGTATCGCTTTTTGCCTCCATCTTCTTCCTTCAACTTGTAAACCCATATATATTGTAATGCTATTTTTCTTGCAGGAAATTGAACCAGATCCCAAGTCTGGTTATTTACCATGGAATCCATTTCCTCTTTCATTCCTTGATCCCACTTCTTTTTAGTGTCTACCTCCATTGTCTCTTCATAACATTTTGGTTCACCAGAATCAATCAACAATAAATAATACAATGAAGGAGAGTATCACTCAGGGGGTCTACTTAACCTAGTAGATATCCTAACAACACTTGCAGGAGTTTGATGTACATGTTTCTCCTGTTGTTATACATTTTGATTTTCCAGTACCTTTGGAATTTCTTTTTCAGTGATCTCATCAAGCACTGTGTATTCTAGTTTTTCTTTTTTCTGTTTCTTTTCCTGCAACTGATCTTTGTACATGACCTTCTCATTGAATATGACATCTCTAGTCCTAATGATTTTGTGATTTTCATAATCCCATAAGAGATAACCAAAATCATTAACACCGTATCCAATAAAGGTACACTTCTTGGATTTTTCCTCAAGATTTGTTCTATTTTCTTTATCAATATGGACAAATGCTTCACAACCGAAAGTCTTCAAAAAGGAATAGTTTACCTTTTTACCTGTCCATGCCTCCTCTGGAATTCTACCATCCAAAGATATTGAAGGTACTCTGTTTATTAAGTAAACAACAATATCTACAACATCTTCCTAGAACTATAAGGGAAAACTAGCATGCAATCTCATACTCCTTGCACGCTCCATGATTGTCGTATTCATCCTTTCTGACACACCATTTTCTTGTGGTGTTCCTGGAATTGTATTCTCTCTACTAATACCATGGTATGAAAAGTAATCATCAAACTCCTTGCTACAATATTCACCTTCATTGTCTGATCTGAGACACTTCAATCTTTTTCCAGTCTCATTCTCAACCAAATCTTTCCATTTCTTAAAAGTACAAAAAACATCAGATTTTTGTCAAATGCAATAAACCCAAGTTTTTATAGTTGCATCATCAATAAAAGTAACATAATAATGAGAGACACCAAGAGATGATACCTGAGTTGGTCCTCATACATCTGTATGCACAATCTCTAAACTTTCACTCTTCTTTTATTTTTCGACTTTGAGAAATTTGAGTCTCTTATGTTGTCCATAAACATAATGCTCACATAAATCCAAATGAATTTGTTTAAGATCTGGAAATTTTTTTCTTTTTTGAAGTATATGAATTATCTTCTCACTCATGTGTCCAATCCTATGATTCCACATTGTTGTATCCACTCCTATAGAATCTAAAGAGATAGAAGTGTCAATATTACTAGTACATAAATACAATGTACCTACCTTCTCTCCTTTTGCTAACACCAATGATCCTTTGGTGACCTTCCACACCTTATCTGTAAATATGGATATACAACTTCACTTTCCAAATACCCTATTGAAATTATATTTTCCCATAGATCTGGAACATGTCTTACCTCTTTCCACAACCATTGGTTTCCATTCCTTTGCCTTATTTTTACCTTTCCCATTCCAACAATTTTTCATGGTGCATCATCACCCAAATGAACCTATCCAAAATCACCATGAACATAATATAGAAAATGTTTCCTATGGGGTATGGCATGAAATGAAGGCCCTAAATCTACTATCCAAGACTCAAAAATATTATCTACAGAAAGAATCAACGAATCTTCTAACACATCACCTATTACATTTGGTTCCTAATTTTTCTCCTGTTGTCCATCTCTTTGTTTCTTTGGAGCTCTGCAATCTTTCTTCAGATGTTTTTTCTTTCCACAATTCCAACACTCTATCTTTCCAAGTTTGGATTTGGATATGCCCTTCCTAGAATTTCTGCGGTTCCCTGAGCCCTTTCATCTATCCTTTTTTATTCCCATGTTCTCCATGTTTAACACATTACTTGATGTCTCACCTGTGCTTTTTCGTCGCATTTCCTCGCTAAGGATAACAACAACAACATCATCAAATTTTATAGTGTTTGAACCAGAAACAGATTTAATTAAATCCATGACCAAGCCATTCCATCTTTATGGAAATGAGAACAATATTAGAAGATCCCTAACCTCATAATCAAAGTCCACTTTTACAGAACTTAGTTGATTTGTAACCATATTAAATTCATTTAAATGATTTGCAACAGACCCACCTTCTGACATATTCATATTAAATAATGTCTTCACTAGAAATACCTTATTAGACGCCAATGTTTTTTCATACAGTTTATCCAATGCATCCATTAACTCGTTTGTTGTATTTTATTTTGAAATATTCAAAGCCACCGACGTTGTCAGGCTTATCCGTATCATTCCTAGTGCCTTTCTATCAAGAACCTCCCATTCCTGTTCCTTCATGGCCGTCGACTTCTTTTCTATTCCACCCAATGGTAGGAATAGAACCTTCTGATATAAATAATCTTCCATATGCATCTTCCATAATTAGTAGTTTTGGTTGTTAAATTTCTCGAACCTAAACTTTCCATCTTCCACCATTGCTCTCACTCAAACTAGGAACCTTATTTTCCCACGAGTTACCTTTTTCTATGATACTAGTTATTATAAAAATAGGATCTCAAAGCAATAAGATAAAAAACATGCGGAAATAAAACACAAAAGATACACAGTACAATAGAGACATAGATATATGTGGTTCACCCAGTGTGGGCTACGTCCACCGGAAAAATTGTCAGGTACTTGCTTTATTATTATTCAACAAATGAAGGGATACAACCTACAACACACCTGTTGTAACTTCATATTCTTTCTCTCATAGTATCCTCACATAGAATACAATATTCACAATGATACATAGCACAATAAATTTCCCTCATAAAAGAGAGTTTCCTTCTAGGGAAAAAAACCCTAACATAACTTCTACCATCAGATCTATGACCTTATAATGAACGGTCCATATTTACTATGAAATTACAACATACATTTACAAGGAAAAATTTCCTTCTGGGCTTCACCCCCAAACCCTCGCCAGGGGCCCACTTTCCCCCAGACCCCTCAGGAGAGGCAAGCCCCCCCTAAACTCCCCCAAGTGGAGGAGTGTACATTCTTCTAGGGTGTAAAGTCTTCATGGGGTATAAACATGGCTAAAAAACAAAGGCCTCTGAATCAAGAAGATAATCAAGCTCCACAACCAACATCTATGTATTAGATAAACTATTTCCCAAGGAAATGTGTAGACAATACAAGACTTGGGCCCATTTCTTCTATGATAAGAGGAAAAAACAATTCATATCCATACCATGGAAAATTTGGGAATTTACTGAGAAGCATATAACCCACCTTGGCGAGTTGGAAAGACATAATGAAAAGTTGGGCTTAAAGGAAGATAAATTTGTTGAAGGTTTTGACCCAAATAACAAATTTACTGTACATATGCAATTGGTAAGGTACTCTTCACATTTCACTAAAGTTGAACAATTTCAGGAGGGTCATGGAGATAATCTAGATCTCCATGAAATCATGGCATGCCAAGTTTCAAATGACATGGAAGAAATAAATAGCACCAACGAAGGTCACAAACAACATGACAGGGAAGTGATGAATCAAAAACCTAATCACCAACAACATCCCAAAGGAGTACTCCATCGAGAACAAAGAATAGTACCAGCGAAATGGAGACAAGAAAAGCATCAGTTGGAGGGTCAGATGATGGTGGTGATAAAGACCCACCTAGAAAAAATCTTGAAAAATATCATGTTGCATATACTTATTTCAAAAGAAAAAATGAATACATCATTAAAAATATTGATCATACTTGAAACCTAGGAAATTCCACGTGCAATGGATATAAACAATCTCATTGAAGAATGTAATTGGTCTGTGCAAAGACTACTAGAAACTAGAAAAATTGTTGATGACATGATTACCCAAGATCCTGAAATATTTGAGGAGGAATTTGTTACTTTGCACCACGAGACCTACAATCATGAGACTAAGAATTTTTTATTGTAAAAAATAAATACTAAACATAAAAGGTCATTGAAAAAATGGAAATCTTCAATTGACCTTGATGGAGTTGCACCGTAAAAAAATTGCAGACTTCCACGAGGAAACTGGAGAAGCTTTGAAACAATCTATTGACAATATGGAAAAAGAAAATTCATAGTTGAAAAGGAGGATATAAGAGTTAGAAGTTTCTTTGATACCAATACCATTGTTTCCCAAACCTTTGAATTCAATCCAAACTGCACTTGTGTTAGAGAATGCCCCGAAAAACAACAAAAAATATAAAGGCTCATCAAGCTTATACAAGCTATAAGAAAATATGTTGGCGATTCCATACATAAGAGAATTGATATAATCCAAGAAATTTGGGAGCTTGACCAAAGTATTGCTAACTTTTGATCTAGAATACATAATTTCAAAGAATACCTACAAAAGGACTTGAAAAATGATGAAGGATTTTTCAAAGAAGCTATGAATACATTTTCAGCTAAAGTCTCAAGCTTAAGTGAAGCCGACAAAAAATAACAAAACATTCCTTCGACTTACTGAATGAAGTAGGTCAATACATGTTGGCTAAGAAGAATTAAAGAATTAAAAGAAATGATAAATGGAATTGATGTCTTAAGAAACAAAAAGAGTGACTTTTTTCTTAAACTTGTAGATCTTACAAAGAAACTTAATGGTCCCAATTTATTGATGGATACCATGATTTTATCAAAAGAATCTTTAATGAGACAACTTAATGCATTAAAAGTTGCTTGGGAAAATGTATTTACCGAAACTATAGAATTTTCTGAAGAAGAAGTTGAAAAATTGTTAGGTCGGTACATCAATGGGAATGATGAAGTTGATGACACATTGCATCAATTAGAGATGGATCCGAGGGAATTTGAAAATCAATTATTTGAAATTAAAACTAAACATGAAATTATTGTAGCACCTTTAAGGGAGTATATTAAGTAGTGGTTGAAAAAAGAATTAATCAGAATTAACGAACCAAAAAATCAAGAAGCAATTGCAATGATTATGCCACCTCAACCACAACATGCACCTTTAAAAGAAACCGCTACAAGCAATTGAAGGGTTACTAGAACTTTCCATCACAGTGAGTCAAGAAGCAACCTTGTTCCCCTTTTCTTATTTGTTTTCTTTTACAACCATTTGTCATATTGCCTTCTATTTCTTAGTTTTATTTGAAAACTAGGCTGACCCTTGATATTTTTCTTGTTATCTTCCAAGTGTTTTCATTTTATGGTCTGCGATAGCCCAATCCTCTTTGAAGGGAAAATGCGCACTTTTCTTTTAAATACATTTTACTTTGTATTTAAAGACTTATATTATTTTTGAGACTCTGAGAAAACCAATTGGGATACTACACACTACATTATTGTATTCTCAAAAACTTTGATTTGAATCTTGAGTTTCCAAATGTTTTATCCATCATAATATTTTTGGTGCCTGAGGGAATGATCATTTAAATTTCTCTTGTTTATGCAGTCCATCTTTCTGATATTTTTATTATGGATATTGTTTACTATCTTGATAAATGCTATGATGGAAATGTCAACTTCTCATTTATCATACTTATTTGGTTTATCTACATTGTGAATGTGTGTGTGTGTGTGTGTGTGTAGTTTTTTTCTTAACGATGCTTTGTCCCAATCTCATGTATTATTGTGAATGTGAATATTAGTTTTTACAAAGTTTGGTCCTTCTCATATTTTGTTTTTATTTTGTTCATAAGTCCATAAGAAAAAGAGGAGTACCACCTCTCTAAAAATGAAGGGGGATTTATTCCTCATGAGGTTGACCTTAAGACCATAAAACAATCTTTTAGATCAACACATTTCCATAGTTATCTTGTTAATTGAATATATTTTGTTATAGAAAGATTAGATCTTACGAGAGTCAAATAATATTGTTGACTTATATTCTTGCAATAAAATATTTGCAAATTAAACTCTGTATTCTCAACTATGTGATTTTTTTTAGATTAGTTTTGATATTGTTTTATATTCTTTGCCTTCATTAGAAAACATGTCATTGAAGGTAGGAATGAGAATGATTTTTGACACTTAGGTGTTAAGCTTAAGTGAATAAGTGTAAGCCTTTGGCCAGCAAGAAAACTCTTGTTCTGCTACCCAATACACATAGATTCTCTTGTTTTATTCATAATGGAATAGTTTCATTTTGATTAAAGTGTGAAGAATATTATTTTTCCATAGAGTAGAATAGAGTAGATGCTGATTTTTGTGTCCTATTCCCTACACATACAATGTTGGCATCTCTAATATTAAGCCCCCAGATTGATGATTAATGCTCAACAATTAAGTCAATTAATTGCCTCGACAAGGTGGATGTATTTGCAGGACTATAGAAATGTTGTGGTTGCGACATTTTAATTATTATTGATTGATATTAGTGAGGATGAGCGCTCTAGGTCCAGGAGCATTGAGAGTTCATGTATGAGTATTACATTTTATTTGTATTCCATAGATTTTAGAGGCCTCCATATGAGAATGTTCTGGTTCATAAATTAACCCTTGATTCATGATTGTGTGGCACTATCGAAGTGGATTCTACGTTGAAGGTATCATAGAGGGTTGTAAATAAAGGTTGTTGTGAAAGGTATGATACTGGAGTGAGTTTCATGTTGCAACAAATGTACGTACTAGCTGAATTTGTGTTGTAGCATAGATATGATGTATCAACAGACCCATTGAGAAGAATATATGTTGCAACAACAGACACGTTGAAAAGAAGATGTGTTGTAACATAGGTGTGTTGCAGCAGCAGACATCTTGAAAAGGAGGTGTGTTGTTGCAGGAGGATGCAACAAGGAGCATGTTGCAGTGACAGGAGGCATGTTGCAGCAGGAAGGGTGTTGCAACATGAGGTTGTAATAGGAGGCATGTTGCAACAAGAAACATGTTGTAGCAAAAGATGTGTGAAAGAAGAGGTGTGTTGTGAAAAGAGGTGGATTTTCAACAAGATATGTGTTACAACAGAAGGTGTGTTGTAGAAGAAAGCATGAAACAATAGATATTTGTCACAATAGAAGACGCATGTGTTACAACAAGGTGTGTTGTAGTAGAAAGCAATTTACAACAAGTGAATGTGTCGTAGAATGGATTGTATAGAATGATATTCAATAACATCTATTTGTTGGTGCTACATGGAAGAAAACATGGATACGTTATAGCTGAGGTACAACCTAGGAGTTATGGCATGATTGGGTTGACAAGATAGGGAAATGTAGCAATGAATAATAAACATTATGGAAGTTGTGATTCTATTTATGCACAGCTTGAGGAATAATCCATTTTGTATATACTTTGATGGAAGGGGGTGGATTCTCACTACATCAGACGCATTATGGTAGTTTTGATTCCAGTTATGCACAACTTGAGGAATAATATATTCTGTATATACTTTGATGGAATGGGGTGGATTCATGCTACATCAAGTGGTATCAGAGCATGGTTCAACTCTTGGATGGAAGAAACTACAAAGGCATCAAGTTATCTTCAACTATGGATAGAAGAATTGCAAGGGTATGAGAGTTATATATAGTCTTGATGATTGGGTTCCTAAAAGTGTTCCTATGTATCCTATTGATGTTTTGGTAGCTAATGGATGTATTAACCTCCATGTGTAACCTTTGAATTAGAATAGAATATTCTGGAAGCAAGAGAACCATTAAACAGATGTGTGGAAACCCTAGAAGACAATTCATCCTAGCAAAATAATAATAATAGATTATTATCTTCCATAAATACAAGTCGACTCCACAGGGAAAAAATAAACAAAAAATATAATTACCAAAAAGTTAGGTTGGCTCAGCCAAAAAATTCACTGGACAGATTAATATAAATACAAGACGTTTTAGCTCATTTGGAGAGCCAGAAAGTGTGCAAGTCTTGTGGAGAGTTGCAGTTGCAACTGCAACTATAGCTGCAAGGAGGAATAAGGGTGTATGGTCATCTATTGGGTCTTGGTCTCTCTATAGCACTATATTAGTGATTCTCTTGGTGATTCTCTGATCCATATGGATGCCGGTAGCCTCCCACCTATTTCAACTAGCTCATTTTGACAATTTTCTAGTTTGGTAGTTTTTTTCCTAGTTTTCGGGTCCCTGACTTCCAGGGTCGTTTTGAGGGCCTAAACAACATTTTTAGGGCTCACCAAAATGAAATTATAAAAAATGTTTGATCCTAAAAGGAACATGTGTATTCCTCAGATATACCTTTCCAACAGGCTATCGTGTGCCTAAAACGAAGATCATACGCAAAAGTTACGACCCCCGGAAGTTGATGTACTAAACTTGCCCAAACAAGGCCCACATGACTTTTTGCGCTTCATCTCTTAGGGATAGGTTTTTGGATGTCTAGGGTTTTTGAAATTCTTGTTTATTGTAAAAAGGCCTTCATATCCTCATTTTAATCATGTTCTTGCGAATGAGCGTAGCCGTCACATCGCTTCTTAGATATAAGCCACCACCATTCTAGCAAGCTTGTTTTCCGCTACATTTTACAGTTTCAACTTATTTCCTTATTGAATAGAAACCAGTTTTACTATATATCTCTTAGTCTATGTTAAGCATATTTTGAAAATAATATATATCCATTTCGTTTTGATCATAAAATATGGATCAGTGGTATCAAAGCGGTCTTCTCCTTGTCATTCTTAATGCATGTCCCTAATGAGGTCAGGGTACAAAAAATTGGGTCTCGAGCTTGTTTCTCTTGAGGAAAAAATCTCTCGCACTCCCAAGCAACCTCTCTTGGTAGGAGAAAAGAAAGATGACGGGACAGGAGATCCCTTCAAAATGTTGCTCGGGGAATCGCTCATGCAACATAGGAATGAGATGATGGATAGTTTTGCACAAATACTTCGGCGACTACCAAAAGGAAATAGATCTTCCTCAAACGGAGGCTTCGCCCCCTTCAAGGTACAAATAAACTTTGATATTCCTATATTTGAAGGTCAGATAAACACAAATGTTGTAGAAAAATGGTTGAATCTGCTAGAAGGGTATTTCTTTTTCCATAGTTTCTCAAATAGAGAAAATATTACTTTTGCTCTCCTCAAAGTCGTCCCCCATGTCAAATATTGGTGGGAAACTTTCTGCAAGCAAAAGGAAATTGAGGAACCCTCATTCTTTACAATTGCGGTCACCTGGGAGTTCTTTAGGGATGCTATTAAGGAAAAATACTACCCTGTTGGAAGTTATGATGACCTGTACAAAAAATGGACCACACTATGGCAGGAAAGAGACCAAGCAGTGGCCGAGTTCACAAATATATTCCATACCATGCGCACCAAGTTGGGTATAAAATACTCTGAGCGACATCTAGTGCTCAAGTATCGTGAATGTCTGCATAGATACATCCAGGACAAAATAGAGTTTCTGGACATCTCATCCTTGGGTGAGGCCTACTGATACGCCTTCAAAATCATGTAGAAGCTCAAACAAAAGACGTAGAAATTTGGGCCTGGGAACCCCTCACAGAAAAAGTCAGGAAAGGGAAGCCCCAACTCGCAGAAAAAACTATAGAGAAAAGGCGGATCACCTCAAGACAACTTTTTGAGGCTGCAAGCAAAGAAGGAAACTGGAAAGACAAATAAATATACCGTGAAGTGGTGTGATTTCCATAAGAGCCCCTGGAATAACACTATTGATTGCTGCTCGAAGCAGTCACTGGTGGCTGAGGTGAAATCCTCTTAATCATATGCAGGTTCTGACTCCGAGTCAGAACCAGAAAGGGGGATATATATCATTGATGTAGACCCCAGTGTTATCATTGCTACCACCAAGCTCCAACTCAATGAACTAGATGAGCTAGAGGAAGGCGAGCACATTTTTCATTCACAGATATGGGTGAAGGGTACCCTACTACACTTCATCATTGATAGTGGTAGCCAAAAAAACCTCATATCGGTAGAGGTTTTCAAGCGACTCTCCCTACTGACAATGAAACACCCGTAGCCCTACACCATAGATGATTTTAGGGGCTAAATTTCGCTCATGGGCTAATTTTCCATGGTTTTTCCAAAAACGAGATTCGCTATTTTAAAAATGATTCGCCCAAATTCTATAGGATAAAATTATTTTACCTTAAAAATCGCCAAAATTTTACAAAAAATATACAAAATCCTTAGAAATTTAAATAATTTTACAAAAATATCGCCAAACAATTATAGTTGGCATATGAAGGATAAGTAAGATTTGCCAAGGTTTCTACATTTTAAAATAAATTTCCATCCTTAAAATCATCCCTGCCCTACACCATCTAATGGATCTGCCAAGGAAGCGACATCCACGTCAGCCAACAATGTCACCTATCATATGGTATCAAGCCCTTCAAAGATGAGGTATTGTGTGATGTTTCCCCTTTCGAATTTTGTAATGTTCCTTTGGGAAACCATATTTATGGAAACCCCATTTTATATATGAGTCTAGACCTCACAGTGTTATTATTACTTTGAACAAGAAATTATATAGGATACACGAAGCAGTCCCACCTAGTGTTATTGTTGGTTGTGGAGCCTGATTATCTTCCTGATGCAGAGGTCCTTTCTTTCAGCCGTGTCTATACCCCATGAAGTATTTACACCCCAGAAGTATGTACACTCTTCCATGTGGGGGAGTCCATAGGGGGGGTACCCCCTCTGCGGGGTCCGGGGGGTCTGGGGGCAAGCAGGCCCCCAACGAGGGTTCGGGGGCGAAGCCCCCGAAGAAAAAATTGCCTTATAAAAGTATATTGTAATTTCATTGTAAATCTGGACCGTTCATTATAAGGTCGCATATCTAATGGTAGAGATTATGTTAGGGTTTTTTGCCCTAGAAGGCAACCCTCTTTTATGAGGGAAATTTATTGCGGCTATGTATGAGGGTGAATATTGTATTTCTGAGAGAGGAGACTGTGAGAGAAAGAAGAGGAAGTTACAACGGGTTTTGTTGTAGGTTTCATCCCTTCATTTGCTGGATAATAATAAAGGAAGGACCTGGAAATTTCTCTGGTGGATGTAGCCCACACTGGGTGAACCATGTAAATCTGTGTCTCTCTTGTATTGTGTGTCTTCT
>JZKD02S1742034.1:430171-455511 GCA_000966675.3 Picea glauca | reverse complement strand
AGTAAATTATTTTAAGAGAATAATTCATACAAATTAAAATATTATATAGTCATGTACCTAATCCAACCTCAACATATATGTAATCATCCTTATTCTCTATCTTGATCTTCTTCATCGAATTCGACATCTGTATCATCATCTGGTTCTGAAAGGATTGATGATATCATCATCGTCATCAACGTCATTTTCGAGCATATTTTCATCGACATCATCATAAGGAATTGCAATATTGTCTCCTACACCTAGATCATGATCTTCTTCATCTTCTCCATCTGTCGACCCTCCATGATATTTTGTCTCTATCTGATATTATGTTGAATCATCTTCTTGATCTTTGTTATCCCTGATTTTTAGGGATAACTAGGAGATCATGTCTCGAGGCCCACAGGTCCTCGACATGGAGTACCAAGAGCAGTATTGACTTGAGCATGGCCCTGAAGGGCACATCCTTTTATTCTTCCATCAGCTTTGTCTTGTAAAGGAGAAACAACATCCATCACCATCGGCTTGGTTTTGTATTAGAAGAGGTCCTTTCTCCATGAGGTAATTGGTCCAGGTATCATGGTATGTGTCACTTTTGATCATTGAAACCTTTAAATATATGCATATGATTCCTTTTATCTCTAATAACTGCTTGGATCTTACATTTTCCCACTTGACCATGCTTGGGGAAATTGACATGATTCCTTAGCAATCCTGTGCCCATAGGTTCTGGTTTGGCACTAGGGAATTTCTGAAAATCCATAATCCACTCACATCATACTACCACTTTTACATCTTATCTCCAGCTCATTTATCCCATTCCCCTTGTCTGGGTATTGGGTTAACCTATTTGCAGGATTGCACCTTATCTCATGGGAAGAAGGGGCTAAAGGCCCAGAAGGTAAAAGCAGCTAGTAAATGACAAAAGCCTAGAAATAAAACCTCGAGATGCTTCACCCAGGGATCCCTGAGAAGGCAATAAAAGGCCTCTTAGAAAGAAATAAGAGGGACCCAGAAAATAACAAACAAGACCTAGTCATAGGATAGGGGGTATCATCATGAGCCATCCTATTAGGTTCATGGGTACCTAATAGTATGGCATTGCCACCATCTGGTTACCATGCCAGGGTAGTGACCTTTGGTTTCATATCCAAGGGAAAGGGGGTCTCATCACGAGCCAACATTCTCATCTCTGTGAAATTACTTGTGGGTAACACTGTCAGCTCTAGTCACCATGCCAAGGTAGTGTCCTCTAGTTAGCCCTTGAATAAAAAGAAAAACAAGAAGAAAAAGCAAATAAAAGAATAAAGCAAGAAAAGAATAAAGGAAAGAATGGGCTTGGAAAAAATGCATCCATGACAGGTACAACTCACCTTCTACAAAGGCACCCACAGATAACATTATGCATCCTTGGCCCTCACTACACCCACATGTTTGGACATCCCCTAGCCACATCACCTCACTTACATGGCTTGGATGAAATCTTCCTGGGAACTTTCCTTTTCTTGTGGACACTAGCCCAATAGGACGTCAATCTTGTATTGCAGGTTTTTGTAATGACTTTGAGCTATTGACTGATGTATTAGGGTTTTTATGCATATTTTTAATAATATTGATGATGAGATGTGATTAACATTGCTATGATCCCAGTCACTGATGATCCCATGGAGGGCGTAGATTTTGATGTGCAGGACCATGCCCGACAGACAGGTACCATTTGAACCGGTACACATGGGGATATGACCAATTCAGACCTCCATGGGGCTAAAGAGCCCACCAGATGGATGTAGAGACCCCATCAGGGGGTAGAGACGGGATGGAGATGGATCAGGGCTTTTCCACCAGAGAGGAAGAGGATGTTCCATCAGAGGCACTCCGACAGGACTAGACCTGGGGGGAATGACTCCATTTCAGTGGAATTCTAGCCTTGGAAGGCTTGGGATGTCTCCATCTTCACCATGATGTCATCCAGCTTCATGGATGCTTTTGCAGGCACACTGGGCAACAGTGGCACATGTGGCATGTTGGAGAGGCCCTTGGGGGGCTAACGTTTTGCTCCTTGGTGTCTCATTTGTCTTAGAAAGGGATAGTTCCTCCCTTGAAGGGGCTTTCACTCTCATTTTTACTTGATTAGGTATTTTTACTTAGCATTTAATGTAAAAACAATATTATTTTGACATTATGGCCTTGTTGGCCTTTTTATGACCTAAAAAGTAAAATTAGGTCATTGATACACTATATATTGAGGGTTTTGACTCTCATTTTGAGGAACAACATCACTCACTCATAGTGAGGTATGATTTTTAGCGCCCTATTGGGTTTTTTGGCTGAACTAAGTGATGCACACTAGTTGAAGGAAGCTATTTTTGGCATTATATGGTGTTTCTCTTGAAGGAAGGTTTACAACTAGGGTTTGCATGATTATTTCCTGATGATTTGTAAGTATTTTCTGCAAATATTCTTGATTGAATGGTTGTAGTTTAATTTCTTGCACTTATTTATAAATATTGTTGAATCAAAACCCTAGGGGACAAACACACAAGTAGGTCGTTGTCTCATGTCCCATGATAGAGAAGCTTTAAGCCATTGAAGAGGAAAGAGAGAGCCTAGCCATAACTACACTCCTTTTTCCTTCTTCCTTTATGCTAGTTGAACCAGCTTGACTTCAAGAGGAAGAGGATGTCCCAGGCCTAAGTTATCTACACCCAGGGTTGTTTTCTTTTAGGGTTTGATGAAAGAGGTTTGCCTTAGCAACACTCTTCCTCTTAAACCCTCATGTCTTGACCTTATGAGCTAGCTGTTTTTCCCCCTTACTTCCTTCAACTTCTGCGTTCTTCACTTAGTTGACTCAGTCTTCCCCTTTTAAGGCACTAATATCCAAGACCCCTTACGCTGAAGTGAATTTGGTTATAAAAAAACTCTTTAAGCCTTTTGAAACCCTAACTATACTAACCCTAAGTTGTAGCTAACCCTACTAACCCTGGAATGCTGACATCATCTTTGAATATTTCATCTTTTTTGGAGCAACGTTTTATATTTTGAGTAATTGAATGGTATTTGAAGGCATTAATTGAGTTAAGAAGTTATTTGTTACATTGGATGTTGTATCATTCAAGTATTTATTGATGAAGTGACATTACTGCCATTGCTATTTTTTTCAAACATTGACTTCGTCAACATTTACATTTAAATTGCTTAATTGAATATCAGTTAGTCTTTAATGTATATGAAGTACTAATCAAATATTTCACGTATTAGTTTCCTTGTTGTATTGTCTCAAGCAGGTGCTTTTATTTTCTTTGGTTATACCTTGTTATTGGTTTTTTAGCCGGGACTATCTGATTGGTGGTGATCTGTGAAAGGGGAACTTGTCCTTTTTATATTACCCTTTTCCCTCTCAAAGCCCCAGGTCACCAGGGACATCTCCCCTGGGACTAGCCTCCCTAAAGAGAAAGAACCTTCCCATCATGGTGACATTGGGTGGGATAGGTTCTTGTTACGCCAGTTTGGTCCTCTACCTTATAGCCTTTTATCCTAGCTACAAATTGTGCGATAACATTTTGGTGTCGTTGCGAGGGAACACTGAGTCAATTCTCCTCATATGAAAAATATTTTCGGTAAGCCTTGCCTCAAAGACTATTTTCTTACAAGCTTACCTAGTGACTCCACTAGGGTGTTTTCTCTATTCTTTGATGATTTCAGGCAAATCATCTGGCGACTCCACAAATAGCTAATGACGACCCGTAGTGGGAGTCAGTATATACTTTCATCTACTACTATGACCTCCATAAATCCTGTCACCCCTGTAAGTTCTCCCAAATGGTCTCATAAAGAAATCTTTGGCCCTTTAATCTTACCTAACACCCAAGGGGGGTTACATGATCTACCCAAGAAGGTCGAGTCCTGGATGCCTAATTTTTCAGGGGAAGATGCATCCTATGGAAACTCTCATTGGACCAACTTTTCTGATGCATTCCAGTTTCACCAATCCAGACAAGAACACCACGATGTGTTTTTAAGGCTCTTTATGAGCTCACTCACCATAAGTGCCAAAAGATGGATTAACAAACTCCCATAAGGAACCATCAAAACCCCTGAAGATCTTGAACAAGCCTTCAAGAAAGATTGGTGTGAAAAAGAAAGCATGGATTCCCTTTACTCTTAATACACTGATATTTGCAAAGCCCCTAGTGAGGGCATTAGGGATTTCAATGATAGGTTCAACCTTCTCCTCAAGAAGATCAGGCCTAGTTTCTCAGAAGAAGTTGTCCTCCAACATTACTTGAACTCGTTGGAAGGAGTTTTGCAGTTTACTCTCAAAGATTGGTCACCCTCGACTCTAGAAGAAAAAAAATATTTTTCTTGCCAGATTGAGAAGAACCTTGAGTTCGAAGTCTACATCCATCAAGTAAATATCTCATGCAACAATGACCCTTGTGATGAGGATATCACCGAATCTGAACCCAAGTTCCCAGAAATTCTTGAGGTAAAACTTACGCCTCCCAAAAGGAAATGGAACATAGCTTTCTCAAACACCAACAATGTTCTAAACGTCTCAATACAACATGAACCATCCGAGGATTTGGGCATGGGCACTCATAAAAAACCTAACTTTGAAGATTCCTTGTTTGTCTTGAACACACCAATGTTAGAAAATCAAGATATGAGTGAACCCGGATTTGAGTATTTTGACCACACCAATAGGGATCCGGAAACCAAGTCTAAAGACCACCGAGTGCATAATGGAACCAACTTAGACACTAGTATGTCTTGTATCTTGCAAAGGGTTAAAAGAATTCATGAAATCGTTCATTTTTTGACAAAGAAAGACCCAGATGACCAATTATCTTTTGAGGGGACTCCCATACTATTACAAAATGGTTAGTTTGAGAAATATGGGAAAACACCATGTTTATCATTAATAGATGATCTTGGACCTAGTGATTACAAATCGATGGATCCATACTTGTTTCAAGATTGCCCCACTTTTCCCTTGACAGGAGAAGACGTAGATTGGGGTGATTATCCCGACGATGCCTCTAATACCTTTGAAGATTCAGATGAATATGGATATCCAGTGTAGAGAGTAAGTAATATCGTTGAGTGGAACGAAGATGTTTTCAAAGACATAGAAGTTCCAAGCACCGTCATTGTGAAGGAAATCCCTTGGTGTTTTCAATGCAGTGAAGCACATTGGGAACATGAGTGCCCTTACAGTAATGGTGGCCATCAACAAGTAAACAATATAGACCACTTCATAGAATGCGCCCAAATAAATATCACCACTGAAGAGAATCAAGAGGTCATAAACGAAGCAACCAGGTCAGCCATAATGGTGGTAATAAACAAACTAGACCAGGAATCAAAAGAAAATATAAAGAAACAAGAGTTCCAGGTGTATAGAAGAAAGAAGTTGAACCAACCTGCCGCTGACCAAACAAAAAACCCACCTGTGGATGTAATCTTTCCTGAAACATCCAAGACTAAAAGGGTTAACTTGAACTTTGACCTTGAAGGGGCATTATCCAATATGTTTGTAACCATCCCTTTGAGAGAAGTCATTAAGGTACCATCTATCAAAGAGCGATTTGAATTTTTTTTCCAAGGATCAGATGGACCATTAAAAGATGGAACTATTGGTCGTATCCAAAATGTACCTATGACTACAACTCATGTGCAAGAGCCCAGTGATTCCAACAAAGATGACAAATCATGTGACAAAACCAGGCAGACTCCTAATAAATATTCTTCAGAAGATGTGCCTTTTGCAAAGGAAGAAAATTCTAATCAGATTAAATAGATCAAGAAAGAGGAATACCAACAACTCCTGGACAAGTTCAAAGGTCAGGAATTAGAGACTGCAAAAATACTAAAGAAGGTGGAAGATGATGTATGGATCCATCCTACGCAACATGAAATCTTTATAGCAAAATCCCACCCACCTCCCTCTACACAATACACAAGGGTCGTTCAAGGAACGACCGATTTCAAAGTCATAGAGTACAAGGAGGGGGATGCGGTTTGGATGTGGGATGCCAATAAAGAGAAGCCTAATAATATCAAAGGAAACAATCATTTTTGGCTTGGCCCTTTTAAGGTCGAAAGAAAGTCAGTTAATGTCTCTTATTACTTGTCTACACTGGAGGGATGAAGGTGCACAGTGCCCATCAGCAGGCACCTCCTTAAACCCCACCAGGATGAGGTAACTTGACTTCACAGGTAAGTACATGTAAGTAGGCATTTTTTATTCGTCTATTATACCATTTGCATTTCATGTTAGTTTTCTTTCACATTTGCATTATTGATTGTTTTCTTTCAGTCTATATATATGTCTATATGTATGTTGGGGTGGCATTAGCGCCCCATTTTTGTTACTGATGCCCCCATCAAGATTGAGTGGGTCTACAGGTTATCCCAGAGATGCTAAGGTTCTCATGTGCTCTACAATGAGCACATGTCCCCAAGTTGGAGCCAGATGTTATCCCCGATTATTAGGGATAACTAGGATATCATGTCTCAAGGCCCACAGGTCCTGGACATGGAGTATCGAGAGTAGGATTGACCTGAGCATGGCCCTGGAGGTCCCATCCTTTTCTTCTTCCATCAGCTTTGTCTTGTAAAGAAGCAGCAACATCCATCACCATTGTCTTGGTCTTGTATCAAAAGAGGTTCTTTCTCCATGAGGTAATTGGTCCAAGTATCATGGTATGTGTCACTTTTGATCATTGAAACCTTTATATATATGCATCTTATTCCTTTTATCTCTAACAACTACTTGGATCTTACATTGGCCCACTTGACCATGCTTGGAGAAATTGACATGATTCCCTGGAAAGCATGTTCCCATAGGTTTTGGTTTGGCACTGGGGAATTTTTGAAAAGCCATCATCTGCTCCAATCATACTACCACTTTTACATCTTATCTCCTGCTCATTTATCCCATTCCCCTTTTCTGGGCATTGGGTTGACCTATTTGCAGGATTTCACCTTATCTTGTGGGAAGAAGGGGCTAACAACCCAAAAGGTAAAATCAGCTGGTAAAAGACAAAAGCCTAGAAATAAAACCTCGAGATGCTTCACCGAGGGATCCCTGAGAAGGAAATAAAAGGCCTCTCAGCAAGAAACAAGAGGGACCCAGAAAATAACAAACAAGACCTAGTAAAAGGATAGGGGGTCTCATCACGAACGAACCTATGAGGTTCACGGGTACCTAACAGTATGACATTGCAACCATCTAGTTACCACGCCAAGGCGGTGACCTTTGGTTGCATGGCCAAGGGAAAGGGTGTCTCATCATGAGCCAGCCTTCTCATCTCTGTGAAAGTACTTGTGGGTAACACTGTCAACTCTGGTCACCATGCCAAGACAGTTTCCTCTGGTTAGCCCTTGAATAAAAATAAAAAGAAGAAGAAAAATCAAATAAAAGAATAAAGAAAGAAAAGAATAAAGGCAAAAACAACCTTGGAAAAAATGCATCCATGACTGGTACAACTCACCTTCTACAAAGGCACCCACAGATAACATTATGAATCCTTGGCCCTCACTGCACCCACATGTCTAGGCATCCCCTAGCCACATCACCTCACTTACATGGCTTGGATGAAATCTTCCTGGGAACTTTCTTTTTCTTGTGAACAGTAGCCCAATAGGACATCTTGTCTTTTTCTACAATCTTGTATTGCAGGTTTTTGTAATGTCTTTGAGCTATTGAATGATTTATTAGGTCTTTTATGCATATGTTTAATAATATTGATGATGAGATGTGATTAACATTGATATGATCCAGGTGACTGATGAGCCCATGGAGGGCATAGCTTTTGATGTGCAGGACCATGCCTGATGGACATGTACCATTTGGACCGGTACACATGGGGAGATGACCAGTTCGGACCTCCATGGGTTTGAAGAGCCCACAATATGGATGTTGAGAACCCATCAGGGGGTAGAGACAGGATGGATATGGATCATGGATTTTTCACCAGAGAGGAAGAGGACGTTCCATAAGAGGCACTACGGTAGGACTAGACCTGGGGGAAATGACCCCATTTCAGTGGAACTCCAACCTTGGAAAGCTTGGGACGTCTCCATATTCACCATGACATCATCCATATTCATGGATGCTTTTGTAGGTAGACTGGGTAGCAGTGGCACATGTGGCATGTTGGAGAGGCCCTTGGGGGGCTAACGTTTTTCTCCTTGGGGTCTCATTTGTCTTAGAAAGGGCTAGTGCCTCCCTTGAAGGGGATTTCACTCTCATTTTTACTTGATCAGGGATTTTTACTTAGAATTTAATGTAAAAACAATATTACTTTGACATTATGGCCTTGTCAGCCTTTTTATGACCTAAAAGGTCAAAATTAGGTCATTGATACACTATATATTTAGGGTTTTGACTCTCATTTTGAGGAACAACATCACTCACTCATAGTGAGGTCTGATTTTTAGTGCCCTATTTGGTTTTTTGCTGAACTAAGTGATGCACACTAGTTGAAGGAAGATATTTTTGGCATTATATGGTGTTTCTCTTGAAGTAAGGTTTACAACTAGGGTTTGCATGATTATTTATTGATGATTTGTAAGTATTTTCTGCAAAACTTCTTGATTGAATGGTTGTAGTTTAATTTCTTTCACTTATTTATAAATATTCTTGAATCAAAACCCTAGGGTACAAACACACAAGTAGGTCGTTGTCTCATGTCCCCTAATAGAGAAGTTCTAAGCCATTAAAGAGGAAAGAGAGAGCCTAGCCATAGCTACACTCCTTTTTCCTTCTTCCTTTATTCTAGTCATACCAGCTTGAATTCAAGAGGAAGAGGACATCCTAGTCCTAGGTTATCTACACCTAGGGCCATTTTATTTTAGGGTTTGATGAAAGAGCCTTGCCTTAGCAACACTCTCCCTCGTAAACCCTTCTATATTGACCTTATGAGCTAGCTTTTTTTGCCCCTTACTTCCTTCAGCTTCTGCGTCCTTCACTTGGCTGACTCCATCTTCCCCTTTTAACTTATTGATATCCAAGACCCCTTGCACTGAAGTGAATTTGGTCATAAACAAACTCTTTAAGCCTTTTGAAACCCTAACTATACTAACCCTAAGCTCTAGCTAACCCTACTAACCCTGGAATGTTGACGTCGTCTTTGAATATTTCATCTTTTTTTCATAAACATTTTATCTTTTGAGTAATTGAATGGTATTTGAAGGCATTAATTGAGTTAAGAAGTTATTTTTTACATTGGATGATGTATCATTCAAGTATTTATTGATGAAGTGACATTACTGCCATTGCTGTTTTTTTTTTTAAATTGACTTTATCAACCATTACATTTAAATTTCTTAATTGAATATCACTTAGTCTTTAATGTATATGAAGTACTAATCAAAGATTGCAAGTATTAGTTTCCTTGTTATATTGTCTCAAGCAGGTGCTTTTCTTTTCTTTGGTTATACCTTGTTATTAGTTGTTTAGCCAGGACTATCTGATTGGTTGTGATCTGTGAAATGGGAACGTGTCCCTGTCCTATTACCCTTTGCCCTTTCAAAGCCCCAGGTCACTGGGGACATCTCCCCTGGGCCTAGCCTCCCTAAAGAGAAAGAACCTTCCCATCATGGTGACATTGGGTGGTATAGGTTTCTGTTACACCAGTTTGGTCCTCTACCTTATAGCCTTTTATCCTAGCTGCAAATTGTGCGATAACATTTTGGTGTCACTGTCAGGGAACACTTATTCAATTCTCCTCAGATGACAAATCTTTTCAGTAAGCCTTGTCTCAAATACTATTTTCTTACAAGCTTACCTGGTGACTCCACTAAGGTGTTTTCCCTTTTCTTTGATGATTTCAAGCAAATCATCTGGTGACTCCACAAATAGCTAATGACGACCCGTAGTGGGTGTTAGTATATACTTTCATCTACTACTATGACCTCCACAAATCCTGTCACCCTTGTAAGTTCTCCCAAATGGTCTCATAAAGAACTCCTTGGCCCTTTAAGATTACCTAACACCCAAGGGGGGTTACATGATCTACCCAAGAAGGTCGAGTCTTGGATGCCTAAATTTTCAGGGTAAGATGCATCCTATGGAAAATCTCATTGGACCGACTTTTGTGATGCATTCCAGTTTCACCAATACAAGCAAGAACACCCCGATGTATTTTTAAGGATCTTTGTGAGCTCACTCACTAGAAGTGCCAGAAGATGGATTAAAAAACTCCCGAAAGGAAGCATCAAAACCACTGAAGATCTTGAACAAGCCTTCAAGAAAGATTGGTGTGAAAAAGAAAGCATGGATTCCCTTTACTCTCAATAAACTGATATTTGTAAATCCTCTAGCGAGGGCATTAGAGATTTCAATAATAGGTTCAACCTTCTCCTCAAGAAAATCATGCCTATTTTCTCAGAAGAAGTTGTCCTCCAACACTACTTGAACTCGTTGGAAGGAGTTTTGTAGTTTACTCTCAAAGATCGGTCACCCTCGACTCTAGAAGAAGCACAAGATTTTTCTTGCCATATTGAGAAGAACCTTGAGTTTGAAGACTACATCCATCAAGTCAATATATTATGCAATAATGACCCTTTTGATGAGGATATCACTGAAGTTGAACCCAAGTTCCCATAAATTCTTGAGGTAAAACTCATGCCTCCCAAAAGGAAATGGAAAAAATCTTTCTCAAACACCAACAATGTTCTAAACATCTTAAGACAACATAAACCATCCGAGGATTTGGGCATGGCCACTCATAAAAAACCTAGCTTTGAAGATTCCTTGTTTGTCTTGAACACACCAATGTTAGAAAATCAAGATATGAGTGAAACCTGATTTGAGTATTTTGACCACATCAATAGGGATTCGGAAACTAGGTCTGAAGACCCCTGAGTGCATAATGGAACCAACTTAGACCCTAGTATGTCCTGTATCTTGCAAAGGGTTAAAATAATTTGCGAAATCGTTCATTTTTTGACAAAGCAAGACCCATATGACCAATTATCTTTTGAGGGGACTCCCATACTAGTACAAAACATTCAATTTGAGAAAGATGAGCAAACACCCTCTTTGTCATTAATAGATGATATTGGTCCTAGTGATTACAAATCGATGGATCCATACTTGTTTCAAGATTGCCCCACTTTTCCTTTGACAGGAGAAGACACAGATTGGGGTGATTATCCTGACAATGCCTCCAATAGCTTTGAAGATTCGAACGAAGATGGCTATCCAATACAGAGAGTAAGTAATATCGTTGAGTGGAATGAAGATGTTTTCAAAGACATAGAAGTTCCAAGCACCGTCATTGTGGATGAAAACCCTTTGTGTTTTCAATGCAGTGAAGCTCATTGGGAACATTAGTGTCCTTACAGTAATGGTGGCCATCAACAAGTAAACAATATAGACCACTTCATAGAATTCCCTCAAATAAATATCACCATTGAAGAGCATCAAGAGGCCATAAAATAAGAGTCCAGGTCAGCCAGAATGGCGGTAATAAACAAACTAGACCAGGAATCAAAAGAAAAGATAAAGAAACAAGATTTTGAGGTGTATATAAGAAAGAAGTTGAAACAACCTACTGCTGACCAAACAAAAAACCCACCTGTGGATGTAATATTTCCTAAAACATCCAAGACTGAAAGGGTTAACCTGAACATTGACCTTGAAGGGGCATTATCCAAGATGTTTGTAACCATCCCTTTGAGAGAAGTCATTAAGATAGCATCTATCAAAGAGAGATTTGAATTTTTTTTCCAAGGATCAGATGGACCATTGAAAGATGGAACTATTAGTCGTATCTAGAATGTACATGTGACTACAACTTATGTGCAAGAGCTCAGTGATTCCATCAAAGATGACAAAGCACGTGACAAAACCAGGCAGACTCCTCATAAATATTCTCTAGAATATGCGCCCTTTTTAAAGGAGGAAAATTATAATAAGATTAAATGGATCAAGAAAGAGGAATACCAACATCTCCTGGACAAGTTCAAAGGTCAGGAATCAGAGACTACAAAAATACTAAATAAGGTGGAAGATGATGTATGGATCTGTCCTTCGCAGCAGGAAATCTTTATAGCAAAATCCCACCCACCTCCCTCTACACAATACACCAGGGTCGTTCAAGGAATGATCAATTTCAAAGTCAGAGAGTACAAGGATGGGGACGTGGTTTGGATGTGGGATGCCAATAAAGGGAAGCCTACTAATATCAAAGGAAACAATCATTTTTGGCTTGGCCCTTTCAAGGTCAGAAGAATGTCAGTTAATGACACTTATTACCTATCTGCACTAGAGGGACGAAGGCGCACAGTGCCCGTCAGCAGGCACCTCCTCAAACCCCACCAGGATGAGGTAACTTGACTTCACAGGTAAGTATAGGTAAGTAGTCATTTTGTATTCATGTATTATGCCATTTTCATTTCATGTTAGTTTGCTTTCACATTTGCATTATTGATTGTTTTCTTTCAGTCTATATATATGTCTATATGTATGCTAGGGTGGCATTACCGCCCCATTTCTTTTATTGATGCCCCCATCAAGATTGGGAACTTCTGCAAGTTATACCAGAGATGTTGAGGTTCTCATGCACTCTACGGTGACCACATGTCCCCAAGTTGGAGCCAAATGTTATCACCGATTTTTAGGGATAACTAGGAGATCATGTCTCGAGGCCCACAGGTCCTGGACATGGAGTACCGAGAGTAGGATTGGCCTGAGCATGGCCCTAGAGGGCCCATCCTTTTCTTCTTCCATCAGCTTTGTCTTGTAAATAAGCAACATCATCCATCACCATCGGCTTGGTCCTGTATCATAAGAGGTTCTTGCTCCATGAGGTAATTGGTCCAAGTATCATGGTATGTGTCACTTTTGATCATTGAAACCTTTAAATATATGCATCTGGTTCCTTTTATCTCTAACAACTGCTTGGATCTTACACTGGCCCACTTGACCATGCTTGGGGAAATTCACAAAATTCCCTAGCAAGCCCATACCCATAGGTTCTGGTTTGGCACTGGGGAATTTCTGAAAATCCATCGTCTGCTCCCATCATACTACCACTTTTACATATTATCTCCTGCTCATTTATCCCATTCCCCTTGTCCGAGCATTGGGTTGACCTATTTGCAGGATTGCACCTTATCTCATGGGAAGAAGGGGCTAAAGGCCCAGAAGGTAAAAGCAGCTGGTAAAAGACAAAATCCTAGAAATAAAACCTCAATATGCTTCGCTCAGGGATCCCCAAGAAGGCAATAAAAGGCCTCTGAGCAAGAAACAAGAGGGACCCTGAAAATAACAAACAAGACCTAATTAGAGGATAGGGGGTCTCATCATGAGCCACCCTATTAGGTTCATGGGTACCTAACAGTATGACATTGCCAACATCTGGTTATCATGCCAGGGCAATGACCTTTGGTTGCATGGCCAAGGGAAAGGGCGTCTCATCACGAGCCATCCTTCTCATCTCTGTGAAAGTAATTTTGGGTAACATTGTCATATCTGGTCACCATGTCGAGGCAGTGTCCTCTGGTTAACCCTTGAATAAAAAGAAAAAGAAGAAGAAAAGGCAAATAAAAGAATAAAGCTAGAAAATAATAAAGGTAAGAACGAGCTTGGAAAAAATGCATCCATGACAGGTACAGCTCACCTTCTACAAAGGCACCCACAGATAACATTATGCATCCTTGGCCCTCACTATGCCCACATGTATGGACATCCCCTAGCCACATCACCTCACTTACATGGCTTGGATGAAATCTTCCTGGGAACTTTCCTTTTCTTGTGGACACTAGCCCAATAGGACATCTTGTCTTTTTCTCCAATCTTGTATTTCAGGTTTTTGTAATGTCTTTGAGCTATTGACTGATGTATTAGGGTTTTTATGCATATGTTTAATAATATTGATGATGAGATGTGATTAACATTGCTATGATCCAAGTGATTGATGAGCCCATGGAGGGCGTAGCTTTTGATGTGCAAGACCATGCCCGACGGACAGGTACCATTTGGACCGATACACATGGGGAGATGACTAGTTCGGACCTCCATGGGGCTGAAGAGACCACTAGATGGATGTTGAGACCCCATGAGGGGGTAGAGATAGGGTGGATATGGATCAGAGATTTTTCACTAGAGAGGAAGAGGATATTCCATCAGAGGCACTCCGACAGGACTAGACCTGGAGGGAATGACCCCATTTCAGTGGAACGCTAGCCTTGGAAGGCTTGGGATGTCTCCATCTTCACCATGATGTCATCCAACTTCATGGATGCTTTTGGAGGTAGACTGGGAAGCAGTGGAACATGTGGCATGTTGGAGAGGCCCTTGGGGGGTTAACGTTTTGCTCCTTGGTGTCTCATTTTCTGTAGAAAGGGCTAGCGCCTCCCTTGAAGGGGATTTCACTCTCATTTTTACTTGATTAGGGATTTTTACTTAGAATTTAATGTAAAAACAATATTATTTTGACATTATGGCCTTGTCGGCCTTTTTATGACCTAAAAGGTAAAAGTAGGTCATTGCTACACTATATATTGAGGGTTTTGACTCTCATTTTGAGGAACAACATCACTCACTCATAGTGAGGTCTGATTTTTAGCGCCCTATTG
Organism: Picea glauca; assembly: GCA_000966675.3. Lineage (NCBI taxonomy): Eukaryota > Viridiplantae > Streptophyta > Pinopsida > Pinales > Pinaceae > Picea > Picea glauca. The sequence continues at coordinate 440,937 of JZKD02S1742034.1, read as the reverse complement.
GGGTTTTGGCTGAACTAAGTGATGCACACTAGTTGAAGGAAGAGATTTTTGGCATTATATGGTGTTTCTCTTGAAGGAAGGTTTACAACTAGGGTTTGCATGGTTATTTCCTGATGACTTGTAAGTATTTTCTACAAAACTTCTTAATTGAATGGTTGTAGTTTAATTTCTTGCACTTATTTATAAATATTGTTGAATCAAAACCCTAGGGGACAAACACACAAGTATATCATTGTCTCATGTCCCCTGATAGAGAAGCTTTAATCCATTGAAGAGGAAAGAGAGAGCCTAGCCATAGCTACACTCCTTTTTCCTTCTTCCTTTATGCTAGCCATACCAGCTTGACTTCAAGAGGAAGAGGATGTCCTAGGCCTAGGTTATCTACACCTAGGGCCATTTTATTTTAGGGTTTGATGAAAGATCCTTGCCTTAGCAACACTCTCCCTCTTAAACCCTCTTGTCTTGACCTTATGAGCTAGTCGTTTTTGCCCCTTTCCTTCAACTTCTACGTCCTTCTCTTAGTTTACTCCATCTTGCCCTTTTAAGGCATTGATCTCCAAGACCCCTTGTGCTGAAGTGAATTTGGTCATAAACAAACTCTTTAAGCCTTTTGAAACCCTAACTATACTAACCCTAAGCTCTAGCTAACCCTACTAACCCTGGAATGCTGGCATCATCTTTGAATATTTCATCTTTTTTGCAGCAACGTTTTATATTTTGAGTAATTGAATGGTAGTTGAAAGAATTAATTGAGTTAAGAAGTTATTTGTTACATTGGATTTTGTATCATTCAAGTATTTATTGATGAAGTGACATTACTGCCACTACTATTTTTTTGTAAACATTGACTTCATCAACATTTACCTTTAAATTTCTTAATTGAATATCAGTTAGTCTTTAATGTATATGAAGTACCAAACAAAGATTGCACGTATTAGTTTCCTTGTTGTATTGTCTCAAGCAGGTGATTTTCTTTTCTTTGGTTATACCTTGTTATTGGTTGTTTAGCCGGGATTATCTAATTGGCGGTGATCTGTGAAAGGGGAACTTGTCCTTGTCCTATTACCCTTTGCCCTTTCAAAGCCCCAGGTCACCGGGGACGTCTCCCCTGGGCCTAGCCTCCCTAAAGAGAAAGAACCTTCCCATTGTGGTGACATTGGGTGGGATAGGTTCTTGTTACGCCAATTTGGTCCTCTACCTTATAGCCTTTTATCCTAGCTGCAAACTGTGTGATAACATTTTGACACTGTTGTCGGGGAACACTGAGTCAATTCTCCTTAGATGACAAATCTTTTCGGTAAGCCTTGCCTCAAAGACTATTTTCTTACAAGCTTACCTGATGACTCCACTAGGGTGTTTTCCCTTTTCCTTGATGAATTCAAGAAAATCATCTGGAGACTCCACAAATAGCTAATGACGACCCATAGTGGGCGTCAGTATATACTTTCATCTACTACTATGACCTCCACAAATCTTGTCACCCCTGTAAGTTCTACCAAATGGTCTCATAAAGAACTCTTTAGCCCTTTAAGCTTACCTAATACCCAAGGGGGGTTACATGATCTACCCAAGAAGGTCGAGTCTTGGATGCCCAAATTTTCAGGGCAAGATGCATCCTATTATATGTATTATTAATATGAATTTTCACAATTATTAAAATATTACCTCTCATTTATTTCATTCTACCTTTCCCCAACAGATGCTCCTGATCCTAAAATGTTTTGATGGAGTTCACATCCCAAATGCGATCCACTGCATGCATAGTGGGCTTTGCTAATTTATGAGTATATTGACTAATATACACCATGGATTGATATACCATATATCCCTACACCATAGAACCCTTAGTACATGCTCTTTGTCTAACCAATGCCATCAATGATTTCAAGTGTGTCTCCACCATCCACATTAACCTTGTGTGAACAGGTCCACAAATTTCAATCTCCTCAACTTAGTCTATAATGTAGTGTTCTTGTGCATTGAAAAATGTAGGAGGTATATACTTTTGCATTTCACACATTAGACAAGGAATTTCTCTCTTCCAATACTTTATATCATCTTCATAGATTTCTTTCAATGACAACCATCTACATGAGATCGTTACACAAGAAAATAACATGTTTCAACATAACATAATATAATATATTACATTACATTACAAGTAAAACACATGTCATTAAGTACAACAATAATTTGAAATAACATTTTGCATATAAATCAAAACTACGTCTTACTTCATGTATTTTCCAAGATCATATATATACCTTGTTTGACGTTGTTGTCAAAGTTGTTTGGGAGAGATAGTGGTAGAACATACTGTAACAACAAAATGAATCGTTATTTGTTTCGACCAAAGTAGACAAGAAAAAATAAAAATAAATAAAATATCTATAAGGCCAATATATATAAATATGTATAACAAAATTATTACCTTAATGAAGGCATGCCAATCATGTGTTTTTACCCCACCAAATTCACCTTTCTTCGTTAAGATATTTTTTATGTTTGAAGCAAAACCCGTGGGAATTTTACTTCTTTGAATGACCTCTTTTACATCATTGTTTTGTTTCTCTGTTAATAACCATGGAAGGTTATTTCGGTCTAGTACTCCATCTGATATATTTGAATATCAGATCACACTTCGCATTGCATGATTGGCTTCTTGAATGTCAGTACAAATTTTGACAATGTTTTCTTTGTCCCTCCTACCATCTATGATTCACCATAACGTTTCAGTCACATTATTCCTGATATGCATTGTATCAAACAAATGAGCTATTTTTATCTCCTCATAGTAGGGAAACCTCATGTATTGAACAGGATAAGATTTTATTCCTCGTGGAAGCCCATTATTAATACCTTCATGAAGATTGTGGCCTTCATGAAGCATAAAAGAAATCACAAAAATAATTATCAAATATGGTAAAATAAATTCAATGATTAAAATAAACATTCAAAACATTACATGATCTACGATACATTATGAAATTGGTACCTTGACGATTTCTATTATATTCCAACCTCCATAGGTGAGGTGTCATTGTTCGTGGTTTTAAACCAGTCTCTTCTTTCCCATTGAAAATATGTTTTTCAGTAGTAAGATACTTATGGTTCTTAGGAAGAAGCTGTCTATACTCATCAAACACCATCTTTCCTAAACTTTTTGAATGATGATACTTCATCTTAGGGCCACAAAGTGGACATGCAAATTTACCCTTTGTTTGAATACCTGCAACAAATGGATTAATGTCAATTATACGATAAGATTATTTAAAAATTAAGCATGCACCATGATAACATTAAAATATTATATAGTATTAAAGAGCAATATTAGAATGCTACATACCACAAAAATGTGTTAGTCCAGGGGCATCATGAATTTTCCATAAAACTATTCCACTGAATTTAAATTTCTTCTCCACGATTGGTTTACATATGTCATACATTGTGATACTAGCCCATAACTTTAGTAGCTCGTCGATAAGAGGCTCGATATATACATTCATATCTTTAACCTAGAAATTACCTAATTGTTTGAAATTACACATAATTACTAAAGGAATGATATCTTGTAATATATATAATTAAATAAATAAACAAAAGATATTATGCAAAAATTGAAACAAATGAAAATGTTTTAAATTCAAAAAATTAATGTAAACAAATACCTAGAACAATCATTGTCAACATTATGTGCTCCCTCTTTATTGACATCCAAGGAGGAATGTTATTGTTGATAAAATAAATAGGCCACACTGAGTAAATATACCTAAGCTCTTTGAATGGATTAACACCGTCAGCTACCAATGAAAGCCTAACATTACGAGGTTCATCTTTAAAATCTGCCCATTTTTCCTCAATTTCCCTAAATGCAAAACCATTGGCAGGCATTCGAAGAACACCATCTCCACTTCTCTTACATGCATGGTAATCCATAAATTGTGCTATGCTTTCACACCTGACCAATCGCTGCAAACGTGGAATTATGGGAATATGATGAAGAACCTTTTGAGGCACCCTTTTTTGTTACTTGATCAGTTTGATATCTACTGATAAGACATTGCGGACATTCGGTTTTTAAAGCATGTTGTTCATAATATATAATATGGTCATTAGGGCATGCATCTATAGTTTGATAATCCATTCCAATGTCTTTCATAATGGCATGCAAACCTCGATATGTGTGAGGTAAAATATTTGAAGATGGTAACAAAAATTCACCCAACAATCTACAACATAACAAACAACTAGCTAATGTAAGAATATTAATCGTAAAAATTGCATTCTTATTTTACACATTAATTAACACTAAAAACAAATAGAAAAAAATCAACATTTATGTATAAAATGAGATGAAACATATTACATACCTTAGTATTTGTGTCATACAAGTGTTTAACAAATTATTCATAACCTTTAAGTTCACTAGCAACAATGTAGAGGAGAGAAGATTTTCTCTTGATCCTTCATAAAGTCGTTTATTTGCCTTTTCTACTAGAGGTTCATCATAAATACCAGCATTTTCCCCATCCTCATCCGGCTGCGAAAAAAAATCTTGGATCATTTGATTTGTCCCATCATCTTCTTCCATGGGATCATTAACTTGATTTGTCCCATCATCTTCTTCCATGGGATCATTAACTTGATTTGTCCCATCATCTTCTTCCATGGGATCATTAACTTGATTTGTCCCATCATCTTCTTCCATGGGATCATTAACTTGATTTGTCCCATCATCTTCTTCCATGAGATCCTCATTTTCTTGGTCATGATGATGTTCATCAACTTGTACAACATCATTTTTACTAATACTTGGTGCATTATTCTGTGGAAAGTTAGAGGGAAACTCTAACTTTATAATTACAAACAATCATGCAAAATTAGTGTATACTATAACAAACATTCAAACAATACACACACACACACACACACACACACATATATAATTTTATATAAAATTGAAAAAATAAAAAAATATAATGAATATATAGCTAATTACCATGAGACAATATTCATTCAATCCTCCATCAATGTGACCATATTTCCTACAATGTTTTATAGTTGTTGCTATTAAAATTCTTATGGGACGTCTAAGGCAACATTTTTTACAAGGGCAATAACATCTACCATCACCCTTTTCACCCGCTTTACTTTTTTCCCCACCTCTAACAACATTCTGCGACATTCTTCCGCACAAAAATACCCTTTCGGAACCGTTGTTTTTATAGCAAGATTGTCGCAACATCTTTAAATCGTCAAATATTTATAGTCCAATCTTAGGTCACTATCGTCTCCATTGCAATGAACGTGACCTACAAATATTTCTTTTTTGACCTATTTATTTTAGGTCATTTTTAACGATCAATTTTAAGGTTAGGTAAGTCGTCTCTCTTGCGACAGAAAAACTACAATCGTCGCTTTTGCGAAGAACATTGACCATAATAATTTAGTCAAACTACATGTGTCGATATAGTGAGGAATACGGGGTGGATTTAGAAAAATTGAACATTTTATCTTGCATGTTCCAACAAAAGAGTTATTTTGTCGCAAGTGGTCGTCACAATTTTTTCAATATGTAGTAGTGATGTGATTGTGGATTGAGTCAATGGAGGTGTAGCATGGGAGAATGTGGCTCCATGTTGTGTGGCTTTGAGCATGAGTGGTCGATTGCATCAAAGGTACTTTGTACAATGCAGGAAAAAGGGAAATGGGATGTGACTCAGATCTAGTTGTGCAAATGATGCGTGGATGAAAAGAACCTAAATAGTGTTTATGGTAATTGTTACACATTATTTTCATCACCCTTATGAATGTTAATGATGTAAACCTATATGTTATCTTTAGATGGATCAGTGGCCTAAATTCCCGAGGAAAGAAGGGAGAATAACTTTACCTGAGAGATGAAATCATATTTTCCTTTGTAAAAACCCTAATAAGGAGGGTCGTCGCACCCTGTCCATTTCTAGGGGTGCGATGATCCTATATCGTCACATGTTGTACTAAACCTAGCCTTTGACATCGTTGCACTCTGCTCAGTTCTAGGGGTGCGACGATTTTCGTATGTGGGAAACATGAGCATCTTCTCGATGCTTCTAGAAGGAGAATCTTCTATGGTGAGGTGGACTCCAATTGGTTTGGATTGTACTCACGTTTTCTGATTTAGTGGGATCATCCTAACCTCCTCGCCTTATCCTCTTCATCTTATAAAAGGATATGAGCTCTCATGGAGAAAGTTATCTTGGGCTTGGCAGCGTGGATTTAGTTGTTTTGTAGCTTGGGAAATTATCTTTGAAAAGTTGGTTATAGCTTGATTGAATAGTAATTGTGAGTAGCTATCAGATCTACAATCACATAACCCATGGATTAGAAGTGTGTGGGAAGAAAGGGACTATTGGAAGGGACCTTACAACATCAAGGCTTCATTTGTGTTCTCCTTTTCATATTTATAATACATCAATATATTTCTTTCCCATAAAATTATTCTTATTTTATTGTATGATTCCTTGATCACATGCATAAGTTTTTGTTGAGTATATTGGATTTCTTTCACTTTGGTTGGCTTGTGTTCCCTTGCAGATTCAATATCACAGGATCACCAGAGTGGAGCTAGGATGACAATGGAAAGTGGAAGCGACATTTAAATGGTATGTTTCCTATCTCTTGTTAGCTAGTAAATTCAATAGTTAGAGCTTAGTGAAAGCATCATATTCTATTCTATTTTGTTCTAGATCCAGGTGGATTTAGGGAGATCTATTTATGTCCACATTTATTGATTAATCCCATAACAAAATTAATGTTTTCAGCCTTTGGACTTCATGTTGAAGTTAAACCGCTAGCTTCTTAAGATGGGGGCTAAGTACCAACCATCCCTGGATAATGCGTTAGGAAGTTGCAAGCATAGTTTTCTTTGGTTCAAGTTTGTCTAAAAATGAAACCACCTACCCCAAGCATAGTTTCCTCTGGTTCAATCTTGTGTAAAAATGAAACCAGGTCCAAGAATAGTTTTGTTTAGTTTTTAATCTTGTGTAAAAAGAAAATCTATCCCAAGCATAGTTTTGTTTTGTTTTAAGCTTGCGTGAAAATGAAAACAACCCTGAAATTATTCTTTGTTCTTTCTCATGCTCGTAAATCAATGAGAATGTAACCAAGTAAAATTTTATCACTTTTTCGGACTCATAAAGGTTATATGAAAAAGGAACCCCTTGGAGTTCCCTTTAAGCTCTTTGTAGACTCTCTAAACATGAAAATATTGCCAAGCGATCTTATTATTTTCACGCTCATTAAAGTATTTGAAGAAAATGTCTGTTGGGAGGTATATTATATCTTTTTCGGTCTCACCAGACTATTTTACGAAAAAGGACATTTTGGAGTTTCCTTTAAGTGTTTTTCAGACTCTCTAAATATGAAAAACCATTGAGTTTTATTTCTTTGGACTCATAAAACAAACATCAAAAGGCCCATATTGGACCAAACCACTCCTTCCTAGGGTTCGTTAAATATACTTCAAAGGACTCATCCAAAGGATGAGCTTACAGTTCAAGCATATGTTATCCTCTTCAAGCTTGTGTAAAAATAAAGAGGTACTCACCAGAAATGGTGGGGGGGGCGGGGTGGGGGGGGAATTGGGAAAGAAATGTAGCTAAACCTGTATTCTATGGAAGAGTCGCTTTTGACCATGACACCCTTTCACTTGCTTTGTGTCTAAGTTGGAAAATCCATTTGTCCCTTGATTATACTCCTTTATAAGATTACAAATTTGTCTGTGATCCGTGTTGTTGATGCAGTGTTTCCAAGACAGTTGTCGTGTTGTCAATATGCTCAAAGAGAAATTCAAACGGAAAGCCTTCTATTGTGTCGGACATCCATGAGTCAGTCCTAAATAATTGGTTACTCTAATCTACTTCAAATATTGTTACTTGTTTCATGTCATTGATGAGGGATACATTAAGGCCCTCCTGTGATGAGTCTTTTCCTATCGCCTTCAACTAATTATCCAGGAATTATACTTAGAAACTAATTGGTACATTGGAACTTGCATGCCTCAATGGAAGGTTTCCTCTCTTTCGACAGTGGGTTTTCATTATTGACCCCTGATCGAGAGATCCCGCCGAGTGTTCGAATTTAGCTCACAAATTCACACCCGTTGGATTGTACTAGTGTACCTTGGGAGTCATTGACATTAATGGTGATTTCCCTCGCACTTGTGAATGGTATACACTAATGAACGATAATCAAGTGGTTTCTACCATGTTCGACTTCAACACATGTATTCACATGGTTATATTCGTACTATAGAGTGGTGGAGATGAAGACCCTGAATATTTTCTAACAGATTCAGGTTGCATTGGAGTATATTCATATTGTATTGTTTCATAGATCCACTATGTATGTCTCATGGCTATGTTAAAATTTGAGTCTTTAACACATAGATCCACAATGTACTTTTAGTGGCTATGTTCATATTTCAATCATATTGGCATGGATCCACAGTGTATGTTTGGTGGCCATGACTTGTCTTACTTGACATGGATCTTTGCATGTCAGCATTCATGCTTTGAGTCATTTGTATTATGAGTATGGGAATTCCTACCTCAGTGATGATATATTATTGTACTATGTTTCTTTGTTTGTTGGTAGGTTTCTGACCGACGTGTTCCTTGTTCCCTACAGACACTCGACAAAGTATTTCAGCTATCACTCTATTCTAACTTCATACTTTGGGGGGCTCTCTATTACACATTATTTTCATCACCCTTATGAACATTAATGATGTAAACCTATATGTTGTCTTCAGAGGGATCAATGGCCTAAATTCTTGAGGAAAGAAGGAAGAAGAACTTTACCTAAGAGATGAAATCATATTTTCCTTTGTAAAAACCCTAATAAGGAGGATTGTCGCACCATTTCCAGTTATAGGGGTGTGACGATCCCATATCATTTCATGATGTACTAAAATTGGACTGTGACATCGTCACACTCTTCTCAGTTCTAGGGGTACAATGATTTTTGTATGTGGGAAAAATGAGCATCTTCTCGATGCTTCTAGAAGAAGAAGCTTCTATGGTGAGGTGGCCTCTGATTGGTTTGGATCGTACTCACTTTTCTGATTTAGTGGGATCATCCTAACCTCCTCACCTTATCCTCTTTATCTTATAAAAGGAGAGTATCTCTCATGAAGAAAGTTATCTTGGGCTTGGTAGCTTGGATTTAGTTGTTTTGTAGCTTGGGAAATTATATTTGAAAAGTTGGCCATAACTTGATTGAATAGTAATTGTGAGTAGCTATTAGATCTACAGTCACAGAACCCCTAGATCAAAAGTGTGTGGAAAGAAAGAGACTGTTGGAAGGGACCTTACAACATCAAGGCTTCGGTTGTCTTCTCATTTTCATATTTATAATACAACAATATATTTCTTTCCCATAAAATTATTCTTATTTTATTGTATGATTCCTTGATCACATGCATAAGTTCTTGTTGAGTATATTGGATTGCTTTCACTTTGGTTGGCTTGTGTTCCCTTGCAAATTCAATATCATAGGAGCACCGGAGTGGATCTAGGATGAAAATGGAAAGAGGAAGCGACATTTAAATGGTATGTTGCTTATCTCTTGTTAGCTAGTAAACTCAATAGTTAGAGCTTAGGGAAAGCGTCATATTATGTTCTATTTTGTTCTAGATCTAGGTGGATCTAGGGAGATCTATTTATGTCTGCATTTACCGATTAATCCCATAACAGTAATGAAGAAAGAGAGACATAGAAGGTAACAATGTCAAAAGGTGAGATTTTGTAGAAAATTGAGTTGCAATAGGAATAAGATGAAAATAGTTCTAGATCTCCATGATGAGAGTAGTGTTGCATTGTTTTGATGGATGTGGAATGAGGGATAACAATGAGTTGAAATAAAGGACGAGCGATAGTGGAAGATGTTTTGGATATTGAAGCAAATAATAGATCTGGACTATAGATTTGGGAGTGTAACAGTGATGGAATTGCATTGGGAAGTTGTAGATATGAATGATTTACCTCATAAGCATGAGGGCATGCTTTCTTAAAACATAAAAAGTTTGATGCAATAGCATATTGTTCATCATGTAGATGAAACAATGAAGACAGTTGTGGAGTTGTTACAACAATGATTAAGTGTTCTAGGAAATAAATAGTAGCAGAATGAGACAGACTGTGGGAAGTAACAATAGTGATGTAGATCAAATGAATACTACAGAGTATGGTATTTTAGGAGATGGAGTGTTGCTACAAGATGGACATGTTTCTGCAAAATGAGTAGAAGACAAGTGTGTGGAAATAAAATGCAAACCATTGTAAAAGGAAAGGATTTTTTCATGAAGAGTGTGTTGTTAGTAGAAGTTGGAAGGTCATGTGCATGAAAAGAGTCAGTGAGGAAAGGAAGAATTAGAAGCTAGAAGGTGAAAGGGAGTGAGGACTCCACTGGAGAAACTGAAGAGAACAATTTATGAAAGAATAAGACACAAAATTGAGGAACTTCCGGGGGGGGGATGGTAGAGTAGAAAGAGGATAGGTCACATGAGACATTGAGAGACATAAGTAGTTGAGATTGCAATGCCCTTTGGCCTAGAAACCCAACAAATATTGCAAGTTCATATCCGACCATGGAGTCGTTGTATTGTAATATGTATGAATGAATAAAATAGTTGAAGTTTACATATTTAACCTTTCCATGCATGTGTGGATTGTTGGACACACCTACCACACTTAGAGGGGGGGGGTGAATGAGTGTGGGGCTCT
>JZKD02S1742034.1:402120-413971 GCA_000966675.3 Picea glauca | reverse complement strand
CCTTATTTTAGGGTTGGGTCCACTTCTAATTTCTCCATTAAAATTATTATTGAAATAATTTATTTTGTATTCATTTTGAATTATAATACACTCATCACTTCACTTTATTATTTACATTTTAAAATCTATATGGATTCCTATGCTTAGCTTTTACCTTTTTACACTCCATGCATTTGGCTATGTATTCAAATGCATTTTTCTTCATGCCTGGCCAAAAATATTGACATGTTATTGCTGCAATTGTTTTTTGATATCTTGGGTGTCTAGAATAAGGAACATTATGAATTTCCTTTAACACAAAATATCTCAACTCTTGAGAATTAGGAACATAAAATGTGTTCTTATACAAGAGGATCCCATACTCTTCCAAGAAACAATATTTATATTTTTTTATGCAGGTTACCTTGTTGTAGGATTCCATTGACTTGCAAATAAAACTAGTCTATTGTTACAGTCACTAAAAGTATGCCCTTTAAATATGTTGTATACATGTTAATGGATGTAGCATGCAACACATGCAACCTCCTTCTGAGTGCATCATCCACTTTATTCTATTTACCTTTAATATGTTTGATATTTACGTCATATTCACTCAGGAATTTCAACCATCTAAATGTTGATTTTTCAATATGCAAGGTTTAAGCATGAAGTTCATTTCATTTTATCATTTAACTTAAACCATAAACAAACTTTTTGCAGCAACCAAGATCACAAGAAGAAACAACATGCACAAGTACACAAGAAGTATCTTGGGAAACCCTTCTCAACGAGGGAAGAAAACCCAACCAATCCTTTTCTATTTTCTTCAAGAGAAATACCTTCACCACCAAGAAAATCTAGGATGCAAGATGGTGCTATCAAACCTTAGAAGACTAGTACCCAAGATAGGTGCACACTTTTCCCAAGAATATGTACTTGTTGAAATTTCCAAACTCACACAAAAGATATGATTCCTCAATGGGGGATTTACCTTTACTTATATTAGACTTGACCTGTAAACAAAAGTGTCTATTGGCACAACAGGGCCGACCTATCTATCTCATAATATAATTAATGTTAACCAGATTAATTATCTTTTACATTAATTATCAGTTACATTAAGGTGGGGCTAACCTGTACCCTTTACATTATAGTTAGGGTTACAGGTAGGTCTGACTCTTGAACAATATAGCAAGAGATCTCATACCCACTAGTGCTCAGCCATTAGGGGCACATCCATAGGAATGTCCATAGCTCTATCTCACTACATCTCATAGGAGAACCACACTCACTAGTGCTCAACCACTAGGATCACGTTCACCTGTGCTCATCCACAGACACGTCCACTCAAAAAATCTTCTTTCCCACTGCATTACATAGGAGAGTCATCTGGAGTTCATCATCTCAAATCTCTACTCAGAGGAGGATAATACATAATCTTCATCTATGTCTCATGACGATGCACCCATCTCTATGGGAATTCACACGTTCACCTTGTGCTAAGCCACAGGCACATCCAACTCAGCATATCTCCTTTCTCACTACATTACACAAGAGAATCATCTAGAGTTCTTCTCAACTCTCTGTAAGGAGGAGGTCATCTCTACGTTCCATCTCTGTCTCAGATAGGAACCACACACTCCTCTCAGGGGATCTCTCTCAGGTCGACTCAATCATTATGTGTCCCGGAGGATGTCTCACACAATTGTAATCATCAAAACTAACTTGTTTGGCATTTATTGTTGGTTTCTTAAAAAAATACTTCAAACCACTATGGTTTTCTCTCATCTCAAACCTTTTATCGATGAGACAATGTCTCCACATATTTAAGGCATGAACTATGGTTTCCAAGTATAAATCATGTGTGGCATAGTTACTCTCATGCTCTTTCAACTTCCTTGACTTGTAACATACTAGATGTCCATTTTGTGTAAGGACTCCACCAATCCCCCCTTTGCATGCATCAATGCACAGGATGAAATCCTCCTATGGATAAAAAATCTTCAAGATTGGTGCACTTTTCAATAAATATTTCAAATGATGAAAGATCTCTTCACACTTAGAGGTCCATTCAAACTTTGTTCCCTTCTTTTACAAATAAGTGAAAGGATGTGTAATCTTTGAAAATCCTCCAATATATTTTGTAGTATCTAGCTAACCCCATAAAATATCTGACCTCTATAACATTTATGGGTGTTGGACATACTCTAATGGTTTTATTCTTCTCTGGATCCACTTATGTGCCTTCCTCTGAAATGATATGTCCCAAGAAGTGGATCTGATTTTTGTAAAATGAGTGTTTTCTCAACTTGGCATATATTTGATGCTCCCTTAACACTTGTATAACCATCCTTAAGTGATTCCCATTCTCTTATTCATACTTAGAATGGATAAGTAAGTCATATAAGAAGACAATGACAAAATTATCCAAGTAATTTCTAAAAATACTATTCATCAAAAACATAAAGAAGTCTGGTGCATTTGTCAATCCAAATGGCACCCTACAAACTCATAATTCCCATATCTAGTTCTAAAAGTTGTCTTACTGATATATTTCTCTCTGATTCTCACCTAGTGGTATCATGATCTCATATCTATCTTGGAAAATGTCTCTCCTCCTTTTAGTTGATAAAAAAGATCATAAAGTGTTGGAAGGGGGCATTTATTCTTCATTGTAGCTTTATTTAGATTCCTAAAATCAATGTGCATCCTCAAGGTCCCATCCTTCTTTTTCACAAAAAGTACCAATTCTCCCCAAGGTGAGACACTTGGGAATATGTACATTTTATTTAACAACTCTTCCAACTACATTTTCAGTTCTTTCATCTCTGGTGTGCTCATCCTGTAATGATTTTTTGATACTAGAGCAACTCCAGGAACCAAATAAATGGAAAATTTTATGTCTCTCTTGGGTGGAAAACCTATAATTTCTCCAAATACATCCTCAAATTCTTGTAGAACTACAAAATATTTAAGAGTCGAAATTTCATTCTTATCTGGATCTTCCACATGAGCTGCAAATAATTGACAACCCTTCCTAAAACATCTATGTATCTATAAGGATGAAATATCCCTTATAGAAATGGGTCTTTGAATCCCTTTCACTGAGCTATGTTTTCCTTCTTCATCAATACATGTCAATGTCTTATTATTTTAATCCAGGGCAACATAATTTGTGTCCAACCAATCCATTCCAATTAGGATATCATATGATCCCAATGTTGTGATATTAAGATATGCACATGTACCCACTCCATTCAAATCTATTAGAAAACCTATAACAATCTCAATGACCCTTCTTTTGGTTCCAGTGGCTAGCTAAACCAACCATGATCTTTCAAGCTTACTTCTTTTGAAAATAAAATCTATCACTAATTTAGGATCAATGTAGCTCTTGCTTGCTCCAGAATCAATTAAAATAGCAACAAGTTGATTGGTAATCTTACCTTACACCTCAATCATGAGGGATGGATGTTCTACATGTCTATCTTCTAGGGCTACATATATCCTTTGAATATTTATGCCCACATCTTCAACTATGGTATTCTCCCGAATAATTTTCATGGTCATGATTTTGTCTCCCTTATGAGGACTGTCTATGTACATGTTCTCTCCTTTATATCACCAACATTTGATCAATGGTATTGGTCTTTTACCTGAATATTCTACCTTCTTTGACTCACTCTGAGCTATTTGTATTTGTTGATATACATTAGTACTGCCCCTGGATGATGAAGGTTTGAATCCTTTCTTCCTTTTATCCATCTTATCATTCTTCTTATCTCTCCAATACTCTAGTACTACTACTCTTCCTTTGTTTTGTTCATACAAGTACTATGCCTTACTAGATTCTTTGGTTCATCAAATTGAATCTTATCTTTGTAGAATGATGGTGGTCCACTTAAGAAAATTTGTATTTGCACCTTCTCCTCCTTGATAAATTCCACATACCTCAGTAGATCTAGAAACTTCTTTTCATACTCCTCCATGGAAATATTCGCCAACTTGAGCTCAAAGAACTATTTTATATTTTTATCATAGTAAATCTCTGAAAGATATTGTTGGTGGAAGTCTGAGAGATCTATGGCACCTAGAATATAAGGTTTCTCAAGATTTCAACACCCACTAGCTTAACACACAAAGAGAACTATTCCCAACAATTCTCTCACCTAGAGACATTACTCCACATGCCTGACAACCTACTTCTTCAGCCACAACCCCCAAGGATTTACAAGGTAACCAAGTTCACATCCCTTCCTCAGCAAAGGTATGGATGATGGATGAATGATTGAGAGAATGATGGAATTACACTAATTCCCAACGATATATTTGCATTCTCTTAACTTGATACTTGTCACCTTATGAACTACCTTTGACCCCACTTGGTGATATGTTCCCAACCTTTAGGAACTTAGAATAAAATAATATCACGTGAGTTTGGAATTTTGGAATAATATTATAATATTCCCTTGGATTAATCCCCTTAACTTAGCTCTTCTTCATAGACCCTTAGCCCCCTTTCCCTCTTATCGAGTCATAGCCTGCATACTCTTTCATCTGACTTGGTTCGCAACAATGATGTATTTTATTAATATTATCAAGTGTGATTACATATTACAATTTTAGCCTCTCCTACCTTCAAATTCATAGGATCCATGGCCTAAATCACACATGCACTCTGGCCTCAAATCATATATACAAAGGCACTTTGGCCGAAAAAATCTCGACTCACCTACCTCTAAAGCATATGTACATTTACAATTGGGGTTTGGCATAGGGGTATTACAATACCCTCCCCCTTATTTCTGCACTGCCCTCAGTGCATTAAATATACACATGTACAAGCAAAATTCTTCAAAAATCTATAAAATATGTGGGTACTTCTCTCACGTGGCATCCTCATGATCCCATGTTGCATCTTCAGGACTGTAACAGGTCCACTGGACCTTTACTAACCCTATTGCTCGATTCCGGAGCAACTTGACTTTCTTATCCAATATGCACACCGGTTGAACTTGGAAGTCACCTTCTTGATCCACCTGAATCACATTTCAATCAATTACATGATTATCATCAAGAACATATTTTTTAAGCAAAGACACATGAAGCACATTATGTATGCGCATGGATGTAGGCAGTGAAAGCATGTATACAACAAGAACAATCCTTTCCAATATCTCAAATGGTCCACAATATATTGTTTCTAGCTTTCGATAACTCCCCAATTTAAGCCAATTCTTCTATATTTCACTTTTAAGAAGACATGCTTGCCCACTTTAAATTCTTTGTACATTCTTTCTTTGTCCGTATAACTTTTTTATCTATCTATCATGTGCATCCTTTAAATTCTACTTTATTTTTACCACTTGTTCTTCCATTTCTCTAAGTAATTTTGGCCCGGCCACTGATCTATCTGTTGGGTTGTCCCATCTCACTAGTGTGTTTCACTTTCAACCATATAATTCTTCAAATGGGCTCATCTTCAAAGATGCCTAATACCCATTATTATAAGCAAACTCAACTAAATGCAAATACTATTCCTATTTTGATTGTTTTTCCATCACATACATGTTCTTATCGTATCCTCAATCACCTAATTCACCCTTTCTATTTTCCCATCTAATTTTGGGTGATATGTTTTGCTAAAATTTAGGTTTATCCCAAATCCTTTAAATAATCCCTTCCAAAATTTTGATGTGAACTTGGGATCTCTATAAAAACCAATTTCCTTAGGAACACCATGTAGCCTGGAAATTTCGCTCATATAAATCTCTACAATGTTAGATTCCTTGTGAGTTAACTTCACTGGAATAAAATGAGCAGTTGTAGTTATATTATCCACCATTACCATGATGGAATAATGTTGCTTCATTCTTTTGGGGCATCTTAGTGATAAAATCAATTGTCACAACTTCCCATTTCCACTGAGGAATGGGAAAAGGTTGTAGAAATCCAGTTGGATGTATATGTTTATCCTTGAACTTATGAAATTCTAGAAATATGGAAATACACTCAACCACCTCTTTCTTCATACCTGGCCAAAAATATTGACTCTTGACAACTAAAATTTCTTTTTGGTAACTTGGGTGCCCAACATAAAGAACATTATGCATCTCTCTCAACACCATATTTTTCATATCCTGATATTTAGGCACATATACTCTTCCCCTGTACATGAGGATTCCATCCTCTATCAACTCGTAATCTTTAATTTTCTACTGAAAATTACCTTGTAATATTTCTTTTGTCTCCATATAACGTTGATCTGATTTTGCATCTTCCAAAATTTTGCCTTCAAATCCTATTTATACATGATAATGGTTGTAGTATGCATCTCATGCACCCTCCTATTGAGTGAATCAAACACCTTGTTCTCTTTTCCTTTGATATACTTTATATCAAAGTCATTCTCACTAAGGAATTCCAACTATCTGATTTTCCAAGCATTCAAAGTCGATTGTCCAAACAAATATTTCATACCACTATGGTATATCCTCAAATCAAATCTATTTCCCATAATATAATGTCTCCACATATTCAAGGCATGAACTATAGCTACCAATTATAAATCATGAGTGGCATAATGTTTCTCAAGTTCTTTCAATTTCCTTGACTCATAGAATATCACATGCCCATTTTGGGTAGGGACTCCTCTGAGCCCTTATGAGCCCTTCCTTGCATGCATCAGTGCACACATTGAAGTCTTCATTTGGATCAACAATATTAAATATGGGTGAACTTGTCAATAAGTTCTTAAAGTGTTGAAATATTTCTTCACGTTTCGAGGTCCACTCGAAATTCACACTCTTCTTTTGTAAATAAGTGATTGGATGTGGAATTCTCGAAAATCCTTCAATAAATCTTATGTAATAACTTGCATGTCCCATGAATGACCTCACCTCTGAGAAATTATTTTTTCTTGGTCATCCTTCAATGTATTTTATCTTCTTAGGATCCACTGTTATCCCTTCCCTTGAAATAATATGGCTCAAATAATGTATCTTCCTTAGATAAAAGGAGCATGTGTTCAACTTGGCATACAATTGATGATCCCTTAATACTTGTAGCACCATCCTTAAGTGTTGTTTATGATCTTCTTCAGACTTAGAGTAGATAAGTATGTCATCCAAGAAGAAAATGACAAACTTATCCAAGTAATTTCTAAATATGTCATTCATCAAACACATGAAAACAACTGGTGCATTTGTTAACCCAAATGGCACCACTGTAAACTCATAATGGCCATACCTTGTTCCAAAAGTTGTCTTGTTGATATATTCTTATTTAATCCTCACCTGATGGTAGCCTTACCTGAGGTCAGTTTTGGAGAATATATTTGCAT
The DNA here is from genome assembly GCA_000966675.3 of Picea glauca. NCBI lineage: Eukaryota > Viridiplantae > Streptophyta > Pinopsida > Pinales > Pinaceae > Picea > Picea glauca. The sequence continues at coordinate 406,650 of JZKD02S1742034.1, read as the reverse complement.
ATTTTGGTTGATCAAAAAGATCATCTTTGTATGGAAAATAATACTTGTTCTTCACAATCACCTTGTTTAGCTGCCTGAAATCAATGTAAAGCCTCAAGTTTCCATCCTTATTCTTAAAAAATAACAATGGGGCACCCCAAGGTCACACACTTGGGCATATATACCCCTTCTTCAAAACATCTTCAAGTTGCATTTGTAATTCCTTGAACTTTGGATTACTCATCCTATAAGGAGTCTCGGACACTGTATCATCTCTAGGCATCGAGTTGATGCAAAAAATATATATATCTCTTTGGTGGAAACCCTCGTATCTCTCTAAATGCATCCTCATAATCTTTCAAGATTGAATGATATTCAATACTTGGCACTTTATTCTTGGTTTCCTCTTCCATATGAGCTGCATAAATTTGACATCCTTTTATAGAGCTTCTTTTCAGCTACAAGATTGAAATTTCTCTGATAGATATTTCCCTTGGAATACCCTGGACTACCCTCAAGTTCCCTTCTTCATCCAAAAAAGTGAAGGACTTGTTGTATAAATCCATGACAACATGATTCTTATCCAACCAATCCATACTAATTAGGTAATCATATGAACCAAAACGTATGATATCCAAATCTACCTTTGTGCTCAATCCATTCATGTCCATTGGAAACTCCTTAACCAACTCATTGATTCTTCTTTTAGCTCTTGTATCTAACTGAACAAGCCAAGATTTCCCAAGATTGCTTCTTTGTAAATGAAATATCTCAACAATATTAGGATCAATGTAACTATGGCTAGATCTCGAAACAATTAAAATAACTATAGGTTGATCATTGATCTTACCTTCCACTTCAATCATCTGAGACTAAAATTCAGTTTACTTGTTGTCCAAGGATGCATAGATCCTTGGCATGCTTCTTCACATGTCCTCAATTGTATCAGCCTGTTGTACATTGTGAACAATATTCACTCTTTCACCTCTATGAGGAAAATCTCTATACATGTGATCCCCCTAACAACCACAACATTTAATAGGTTGTTGCCTTGTCCTTTTTCCCAATGTTTCTGACATTTTGGGTTCAATTTGAGTTGTATTCCCTTGAGAATTTCTTTTAAAGAATGGTGGCTTGTGCCCTTTCTTCCTATTCTCCATCGTACCTTTCTTCTTATCCTCCCAGGCCTTTTGGAAAGTTGGTCTTACTCTATGTTGATCATAAAGGAACTTCGATCTCCTTATTGTTGAATCCTCCAATGTCTTGGGATCATCATATTGTATCTTATCACTGAATATTGAAGGTAACCCGCTTAAGAACCTTTGAATCTTGACCCGTTCATCCTTGATGGAATCAACATACCTCGGAAACTCCAAGAATATTATCTCATATTCAACCATGGTCATGCTCCCGAGCTTGAGTTCAAATAAATCCTTCATCTTCCTTTCATAATAACGTTTGGATAAGTATTTCTTCTAAAAATTATTTTTGAATTGCCTCCAAGTGATGTTCTTCTCATCAACGTTTTTTAATTGCAAAAACTAGTCCCACCACATTGATGTTTTTCCCTTGAGCTGGTAAATTGCATGTATGCCTTCTGCTTGTGAGGAATAATTATGAAATTGATTTTTTTTCTCATTCCCAACATCCAAGCCTCTTCATCCTCATATTTGTTTGTGATCCTCATCAAACATAAGAGGTTTGATCTTTCTCATTTCGCCTTGTAGTTCATCTACCCTAGACCTTTTGCTATGCTTTCTAATATGAGATAAACTTGGACTATTTCATGCTCTTCTAACTGAATGTCTTGGGGAGTGATTACGATGCCTACCAACACTCGTATATTCTTCCTTTTTGACATGATATCAATGATCCTTTGACTTACTTGAATTTGTCTCCTTATCCACCTTCTTCACTATCTATCATATCCAAGCTTTGCAATAGTTTGATGTTGAAGCCATTTTTCTTCTCTTGAGATTTCATAAGCCTCTAATTATCATCTTTATATATCAACACATCTCTTTCCAAACTCTTTATATTCTCTACTAAATTAATTCTCTCTTCTTTTCCTTCTTCATTCCCATTTGATTCAGTTTCTGCATTACCCATGCTCACATACAATCCTCTAACTTCATTTTCGTGGATGTAATTTATATGTGCATATTCCATGTTTTTGGTCTCTCTATTGATCATTCTCTATTCTATCAATGCCCTTAATTCTAAAAAATGTTCATGCAATATAATTTGTTAGACAAAAAATTCAACAAATCTATAAAATTATGCATAATTCTTCCCTTTAAGTGCACCCGAATTATCTTTTTGTTTTCTCATTGTTTGTGAATTTCACTACTCAATTCAAATTTCTAGGTGCATTCTTGGATTATTATATCCAATACCTTTCCAATGACTATTTCCTTGTCCCATTATGAGTTTTGAGAAACAAGTTATATTCATATGAATATTACCCATTTTCCCCCTTGGTGCACCCTTCATCTGGTGAACTTAATTCCAAACACCCAATATTTTGGAATTTTGACAGAATACCATGTGGGTTTCCTAATTTATATATTTTGAACAATTTGACCAATTTTCACCTTCATCCAACATCCCAGATGCTAGTTATAGTCTACTAATTTTTTGGTTGTTTTCCCCTTTTAGCACTAAATACTACACGAATCCTCCCTCTCATCTTGTACACTTTTAGGTACCCAGATTCATGATATGGATCCATGGATGTCTTCTACGGTTCATTATATTTCCATATACTACTCCTTTGCCCAAAAATGACTTATGGGCAGAGAGTTATGGCCTATGGAAGTCAACTGGTGTTGAAATTTTAGCTTGCACTTTTTAGCCTGCAACTTTCTCATACAAGCTCTATTTTATGAACATAATAGCTCATTGGAAAGACATCTCCGAGTTCTTTTATTTAAGATATAAAATATACATGTGGTGCCTATGGCATGCAAAATCTAAAAAATTAGAGCTCCTGAAAACATTGTTTATGCCCTAAAAAACGCCTTGCAAGATTATGACCTGCAAAACACTATGAATTTCTAAGAAATTTAATTGATTATTGATGACATGGTGGATGATGTGGAACTTTGGGTCCAATTATCACCCCGATGTAAATCCATTTCATCCTCCTGGACAACATGGCCCTGCCTCATCAACCTTCAACACCTTCTTACTTCTCTCTTTCATATTATTTACCTTTATTTTACTTTATAACTTAATAAAGTAATTTTGACTAAGCTTATTGCAAACCCACCTGTACTGGTTGCCACATGACACCCCTGCAATGGGTCATGCCACTGATGGTTCACATCTTCCCTACCAAACATCCACATGGTGCCTCCACATAGGCTATGGGGATGGGTGGGCCCCATACCACACCCTTTTTTCCTCTGTGCACGAACTTGTCCCCACCCCATATCCAACAACTCTCGATGATTTCAAATCATCAACTTGTGTGAGGGTTAACAATCTTCCATAATGAAATGGTGGTTTTTTCCCATGACACATGGTGTTTTTCTATTGGCTTCACATCGCCAAAGAACTCTTAGAAAAATTCCTTCCTACCATGTGATATCGCTTATGGTATTTCTCAATACCGTTTTGCCTAATGTGACACCCACGTCAGCCTTGGGTCCGCCACCACGCAATATTGACCCTACCACCATGGCCTACCACCCCACCACTCTGGACCTGTCAGACCCCATATCTAATGACGAAGATGATCGAAAGATCGATCATGGAGGGGTTGTTAACTTACATGCATGTTGAACATACGAAGATGATCGAAAGATCGATGGTTGTGGTTCATTTCGTATGTTCAACATGCATGTAAGTTAAAAACCCCTCCATGATGCAAGGGTGGTTTCACTCCACAATGCATGGTACATTCCTATTATTTTCACATTGCCAAAGACTATTTCAAAACCATTATCACTAACATGTGATACCACCAACGGTTTCAGTCAATAGCGTGATTCATCACCTTGCCACAGTGGCCTATCACCTCACCACTAGACTTTCCACTGACCGCCACTGTGGGCCTGCCACCATGGAGGTCCACATCACCACCATGTGGCCTCCACATCATTGTTGACGTCAAGTATAGAAGAATACCCAATTTTTCCCAAATTTTGAATTTTTTCAGAATTGTGTAATTTTCAATTTTCGCATAAGCGACCATGAAAGCTCTGAAATTAAGTTTCATACGCTAATTTCAGCCATGTGAAAGTCAATTCAAATATTTCACCAGAAATTCAACACTTGTGTGTCAATTCCTCAATGACATCCACTTCAGAAATTGGGTCTTTTGCCGAATTTTGACTAGTTTCAGCATGGCTTCTCTGTAACTCCCAAAATTCGACCGATTTCAGGCTTTAAAATGCCAAAATTGAGGTAAAATTGGGGATTTTACTCCTTGAACTCAATTCCCTCAATTTTCTCATAAAATTCCCCAAACTATTGTTCAAGAAAATGATGTCAAACGCATTGCATATATTCTTTGAACTTTTTGACTGCAATTTCAACTTCTATGTG
>JZKD02S1742034.1:384636-395218 GCA_000966675.3 Picea glauca | reverse complement strand
TAAAGGACCCTCGCACATAAAAATTGGTAAAGGTGTGGAAGCCGAAGAGGCAGAGAAGGCGTCTAGTTATCAGAATAGATGTAGGGTTGGAGGAAACATGCCAACTCTCTTTGTGCGACTTAGTTGGTCCTTTTTCCTATAAGGCTAGATGCACTACTTCTTTCTCGAAGTGGATGAACTTTCACTTGTTTCATCTGTGTGGCTATGTTCCTGAGTATCTAACACTTCCCTTTGGGTGGTTTGGTCTAGTGTTTAAATCTTCTGAAGATGTTGATCTCATACTAAATGGTTTATGGGACTATGAAGGGGACAATTTGATGTTGAAAATATGGAGGAGGGGATTTGATCCAGCCACAGACTATTTTAGTCATCGGCATGTCTGGGTTCTTCTCCTAGGACTCCCATTGAACATGTGGAACATAACAACATTAACTGGGATTAGAAACCTTCTTGGCCACTTTCTGAAAGTGGATGAAGCTGGGTTAAAGTCTACAAATAAAAGATTGGCGAGAGCATTAGTGGAGATAGATGTTACAACTGGTTTAATGAATTCTCTAGAAGTGAAATGGCATGGTCAGGTTATGGTCCAGAGTCTGGACTACCAAGGAATTCCCTTTCGGTGCACACTCTGTTGACGCACTGGTAATTTGAGAAGAGAATGTTATGTCAGAGACATTGATGGTGATGATGAGGACTATCAGGAACACCCTACCCTGGATGCTTCTATGAGTGAAGAGGAACCTGATGCGCATGGAGGCTTCACTTCAGGAAGCGAAGTTGTTGCGTTGGGTGATGATTTGGGAACACTGATCGATAAGTTAAGGTTTTTTTGCCCAAATCTGTTCATTAAATTGTCTGCTTGGGAGTGCAAATTTTTGGGGAACTCTGTCTTGGAGAAGGGTGTAAATGAGAACTCAAATAGTACTGCTTTGGAGCCTTCATCCATATGGGGTTCAACCTCTGAGCTAAGAAGAGAATATTTGGCCCCTCATGCTCCTATTTCATCCATCCCTTCGCCAGAAGCTTCTCAATCATTGTTAGGCTTGGATAGTTCTTTCTTGACTCAACAATCTTCTGATTATGTCCCAAGTCTGGACACGGTCATAGATGTTATGAATCTATCACCTGGAGATTCTGATAGCACTATTCCTATTCCTATCTATTGGGGTCGGGATCTACATCAGAATTTACCCTCCAGTGTTCTAGAATTCTCCTCTAGTGGTAAGGGAGATCAAAAGGGGAAAACCTTAGCCTAGTCTAGGGGCCTGGGGTTGGAACTATCTCCCATTAAGACCCGAAGTGTGCACAAGAAAACTGGACAGACTACAGCTGTTGAACAACTCTCGGATTCCACTCAAGATTTAGGGGTGCTTAGAGGCATGAAAGCCCTTGCGAGGGATAAATCATGATCCTCTTGTCCCTAAATATCAGAGGGGTTGGAGGTTGCCCAAAACTACCTTCGCTTTGAAGAATTTTGAGTACTTCTAAGCTGGACATAATTTTCCTTCAGGAGACCTTAGTGGATGAGGAGAAGGCCAAACTCTTTTTGTATTCTCTTTGCCCAACCTGGATGATATTGACAGTCAGTTTTGTTGGGAACTCGGGAGGTTTGTTGGCTACTTGGAATCCCATTGTCTTTGATTCACAGTCTTACCTTTTTGTTGGCAGTGTTTTGCTGATAGGATTTTACTTACCAGTTAAAGTAGGATTTGCTTCCTAGATGCTTATGGTCCTTGTTCTGGCAGAAGACAGTTCTGGGAATTGGTGGAATCAAAAGGGTTTTTAGCTCGAGATGATCTCATTATAGCAGGAGATTTAAACTTTAGAACTAGCATTGATGAAATATGGGGTGTTGGCCCTTTACCCGACCCCTTGGTAGGCTTTTTCAGAAATCTATTTGAAAAAAATAATTTGGTGGATGTACAACCAGCAAAGCCTGTGCCTACTTGGCATAATGGCAGGATTGGAATTCATAGTATTCAAAAATGGCTAGACGGGGTTTATGTTTCAGATGCGCTCTTAGTTAAATAATCTAGTTACAGATCCTGAGTTGTTCACCCATTCTTTTCAGATCATTCGTTGATGTTTTTTCAAATGGATCATGGTGACTTATCAGTTGCTTACCCATTCAAATTCAATCCTGTCGTTCTGGGTGATGATACTTTTGGGGAGTTAGTAAGGGTGGAATGGAGTTATGTCCAGGGCAGTGGTGTCATTGGGGTCCCAAGAAGACTTGCTCAGAAACTACATAAGCTAAAGGACATAATTAAGTCTTGGACTGCTGAGAAAAAAAAAGTTGAAAATCGCACCCTTAAATCTTTAGAAGAACAAATAACTATTCTTACAAAGGAAATTTGGGAAGCAGATTTAAGTTCTGAAGAGGGAGGTCGTCTGAAATCCTTGGAATTGGAACGAAATAAGATGGTGATGGATGAAGAGGCACGCTGGCGGCTGAAGAGAAGAGCAATTTGGATCTAGTGTGGAGTTAGCAACACTAAGTACTTTCACCATTTTACTAGCTACAGGCGCAATAAAAAAATTTTGTGGGAAATAAAAGACGACGAGGGGCATATTCAACAAGGGAAGGAAGCTTTAAAGAAAGAAGCTAAATGTTATTTTAGGTCCTTCTATCAAGAACCCGCTAAGAATATGATTGTGTATCAGGTTGAAACTGTAAGAATGTATCCTAGAATTGTTTCAGATGAAGAGTTAGTGACACTTGAAAAGCCTGTTACTAAGAAAGAAGTTTTAGAGGTATTAAAAGGATTTCCCAAAGATAAAAGCTCGGGACCTGACAGGTGGAGTGTGGAATTATTCAATCATTTTTATGATTTGGTTTCTAAAGATTTGATGGAGGCTATCGAAGAATCACGCATTAATGGAGAGGTGATTAAGTCTTTGAACTCTACCTTCATTTCTCTCATCCCTAAGGTAAATGGCCTGACAAACTTTGGGGATTTCCACCCGATTGCATTATGCAATCTTTGTTATAAAGTGATCTCTAAGATTATAGCTAAGAGACTGAGACCGATCCTTTCTCGATCTTTACTCAAGGAACAATTTGGTTTTTTGAAAGGAAGGAAAATAATTGATGTGATTGGGATTGCTCAAGAGTGCCTCCATAGGATTAAAGAAAAAAAAATTAAGGCATTAATTCTCAAAATTGATCTAAGGAAAGCATATGATTGCATAAGTTGGTATTTACTCAGGCTGGTCTTACTTCAATGTGGCTTTGGGCTGGCAACGACAAACTGGATAATGGGATGCATTTCGTCGGCTTCTTTCACAATTCTTGTCAATGGAGAACCTTCAGAATTTTTTAGCAGCAGTAGGGGGCTCAGACAGGGATGTCCGTTTTCACCACTCCTCTTTAATCTTATTATGGAGGGCTTGAATTTGGCTTTAAAATGCAACCAAGAGACTAGAATTTTGTCTGGTATTAAAGTTTCACGTTTAATCAAAATCCTTCATCTATTGTTCGTAGATGACATTCTCCTCATGACTTCTGGTGCAATTGCAGAATGGAAAGAGATTAGCAAGATTCTAAAGCTTTTTTGTAACACATCTGGTCTTCGGATCAACCCACAAAAAACTACCTTTCATTATTATGGTGTTAACCTTTCTGTGTTGGACTCTTTAAAATCTGTCTTTCCATACAATATCAGAGACCTTTCTGAGGGGTTTAGATACCTCGGTTTCTTTTTAAAGGTCGATAGATACAAATCAGATGATTGGCAATGGCTTGTTGAAAAATACGAAAAGAGAATCAATCACTGGTGCTCAAGGTGGTTGTCTTTAGGGGGACGCATGGTCTTGATCAAAGCGGTTCTTGAGAGTCAACCTGTCTATTGGTTGACCCTATCAAGCTTGTCATCTTCAATCCAAATCAAAATTCGCCAAATTATCTTTATCTTTCTGTGGTCAGGATGCCACAATAAGAAGAGCATTCATCTTTGCAATTGGCAAATCATCTTGGGGTATGGGGATTGTGAAACTTGACCGGGTTCAGGAGAGCATTGGCAACACACAATCTTTGGAGGGCTCTTATGAAGGACGACTTATGGCATCGAGTGATAAAGGAAAAATACTTTCCATATGTTTCAATTCATCGTTGGCTTCACACCGTGGATATTTACAAGGAAAGAGGTTCTCAGACCTGGACATACCTTCTTAAATCTATTCATCTTCTTTTGCATTGGATCGTGTGGAGTCTTGGGGATGGAAAATCCATTTTTATAGGTAAAGACCACATCTTGGGAATGGAGGATGTGGCTTTAATCTCGGAAGACTTGGTTGTTGCTATCAACAGAAAAGGGTTGTATTTCCTATTTTAGGTGCAAAAAGAAGCACAAGTGGGGAGGATCATACAGAATTGGTACACCAGTGTTGATTTTGAGTTGAAAGGGCACTTACAAGCTGAATGGAGTCTCTTCAAATGCACGCTCATCAATAATGGAGTTTTCTTACAAACAAAACCGGATTCCCTTAAATGGTCGGGAGGTAACTCGACAGGTATGATCACTATTAAGAACATCTACATGGCAACTGAAAACTTGAAATGGAATTTTAATTTTGGCGGATGGCGAAAGGCGATGTCGGATTGGAATGTTCCACTGAAGATTAAGCGTTTTACTTGGATATTAGTTGAGAACAAAATTCTGTCTTGGGAGAACCTACAACGTAGAGGATTCAGGGGACTGGGTATGTGTCTCTTATGTAAACTGAATGTAGAAACCACACATCACATTTTCTTGGACTACGCTTTCTCGGTGGATGTATGGAGGAAAATCAAATTGGCCATAAATTATGATGGCAGATGGGCAGGAACTAACATTAATGATTTTTTCAATCACTGGAAAGTATTAAATTTTAAGTTTCAGTCTTTACCAGCTTTGATATGTTGGAATATTTGGAGGGAACGAAACCAGGGTATTTTTTAAGACAAAGAATCCTTGGCTCTGAAGGTGGTCCATCTATCTCTTTTGTTTTTGAGAGAACACACTCTTGCGTTGAAAGCACCTGCCCAAAGATCAGGATCCACACAGGCAGGTACCAGAGGTGTTGTTGGTTGGTTCGATGGAGCGGTTGCCTCTACAGGATTAAATAGTGGAGCGGGAGGGGTAATTAGAATTAGCGAGCATTGTAGTTATAAATGGTTCCTAAATTGTGACTCAGGCACAAATACCAGAGCAGAACTTCTTAGTGCTTGGGCCCTGCTTACCTTGGCTAATAGGTTGCCCTTACATTCGATTCATATTATGGTTGATTCCAAAATCATTATAGATTGGTTGCGAGGATATGGTCGACTCCAGGTTATCTCTTTGGATTGTTGGAAGGACAGAGTCACTGCATTAATCACCTCCTTCCAAACGATTTCTTTTAATCATGTTTACAGAGAGGAAAATCAAGTCGCGAACAACCTTTCAAAGCTGGCACTCATCAAAGACCCAGGGAAGCTCACCTTTTATCAATGCAAAGAGGAGCATGAAGGGCCCTTCATATTCCTAGACCTTTATTAGTTTTCCTGATGTTTCTTATTTGTTATCTAGTTACTTCCTATGGGACGATCTGCGTGCTTTTGGACACTCTGTTTTTTCTTTTAGAAGGGAGTGCATGATTTTTAGAGAACCCCCTGGTTGATATCTGCATTTTTTATTTTCTTTGGCCAAGTCTACTTGAACGGAGATGGGGTCCTTGAGTTTTGGAGTTGAAAGACTTTGTTGTTTGGTCCCAACGATCACACGACCACTATTTGTAATGGCCCCCTTAATAAATATTAATATAAAGTGAAATATTTTGAAGAAAAAAAAGAGCAAATTAGGTAATTCTCGTCTCAAATGTAACTATGATCTTGGTGAGAGCGTAACCTTGATCACGATGTTTTGGAAGGATGTCAACACTACTTCGAAGAATGAATGAATGCATAAAGTGATATACTTAATGAAAAGGTATCTCACCAAAATAGTAAGGGAGCATAAAGAAGCCAGGGACCAATCACTTTGACGTAACTTATTTCCATATTCTTATGAGAAAAATAAGAAGTTAGATGAAAAGTTAAGCAAACATGTCTCCGTTATATATGGAGACAAAAATTAGTGGTTGAAAAGTAAGTAGTTAGATGAAAAGTCAAGCAAATATGTCTCCGCTAAATATGGGGAAAAGGGAGGTTTATCAATTATATAAATTAGGATAATAAAGTAATAATGTTTATATTATTTTTTAATATTTAAAAACAAAAACAAATGATAGAACTATTATTTATTCAAACGCTTCCGTTCTATGCTCTTAGGGCCAAACATTTAAGAATAATCTCACCTATACATTTCATTGAAGGGTCAACTATATATAAAATTGATGGGGACCAATTACTCATTTAATTCTCATGACTAACCACTTAAGGATAACCAACCGTCACGTGAAATATGAACTCTACAAAGTGTAGGTGCCTCGAGAACCTCATGGCCTATTAGCTTCGCTTCTAAGAAGCATTTTTGTGACAAACACTTGCTCCTCGTGATGCCTAAGAAGATATTGGATTAGGAAATTCTAAGATCTATTTGTTGGTAAGAAAAGATAGCATGAATATCATACATGAACTAGATAACCAATGCTTCATCCCAGGGGTCATCGATGGTTGGTGTACGAGGTGGATTACTGCATTGTTTTACATTTTTAAGTTGGTCACTGTAATTATTGATTTGGTTAAAATTAGTCATCAAATTTTGCATAGGTTTGTTAATGATATGGACAACTTTGAAAAAGTATTTTATGTATGGGTCTATTGAGTAGTTTACTGAGGTTAACTTGGTGAAGTGAGTTTTTTTTTTTAATGATATAAGGTGTTGTTTATTAATATAGATTATGTTGGTATAGAAGCATGACCCAAAGAAACTAAGAATATGTGTTGATTTCAGAGGACTGAACAAACTTACAGTAACTGATCCATTCCTAACGTCATCTGCTGACGAAATCATCAATGAAGTCGTGGGACATGAATGTTATTCTTTCATTGATGGCTTCTCCAGCTACAATAAGGTACCTATCAAAAAAGAAGATCAGGAAAAAACCACATTTGTTTCTGAGTTCAGGTCATTTGCATACAAATTAATGCCTTTCAGCCTAAAAAATACCCAAACAGTGTTCTCCAGAATAGTGGTCAAGGCATTCCAAGAATATATTTACAAAAAAATGATTGTGTACTTTGATGATTGGATCATCTACATCCAACTGAAAGACCACATCCAATGGTTAAGAATGATGTTGGAAAGATGCAGACAAATTCACATGTCCTTGAACATCAAAAAATGCATCATTGCCACACATATAAGCATATTGTTGGGCCACATCGTATGCAAAGATGGAATCAAAGTCTACATGGCCAAAATCAAAGTGATTCTCGACTTGAAACCACCAATTAACTAGAAACAAATCAAAATCTTCCTTGAGCCAAGAAATTGATAAATCTTTTGAGTTATTGAAAAGAAAATTGGTAGAAGCGCCCATACTGAGATTTCCATATTGGTCAAGGAAATTACATGTTCATGTGGATGCATCAAACATTGTTGTTGGCTCAGTTTCAGCCCAACCATATGATGATATGGTCGACCACCCAAATGCATATGTCAGTCGAAAATTAAATAAAGTAGAAAGAACCTACTCTACGATGGAGCGTGAAGCTCTAGCAATGATTTTTTCCCTTCAAAAATTCTAATAGTATTTACTAGAAAATCCATTTATATTTTTCACGGACCATCAGGCACTGAAATATCTAGTAAATAAGTCGGTCCATCAAGGGAAAATTTGTCGATGGCTACTACTGTTTCAAAAGTTTGACTTTGAAGTAGTAGTCCAACTAGGAAAGAAGAATTTCAGCCCAGATCACATGTCCCAACTTGAGACAAGAGAATATTTGAATGGGATAGATGATGATTTACCAGATGCAAAATTATTCAGGTTTGAAGCAAATCCCAAAGAACTAGAATAAATTGCAAACTTTCTAAAAGAAGGGAAAGCACCTAAAGATCTTCCAGCCAATAAAAGAAAAATCCTAGCAGTGAAAGCTGCACCATTAACTCTCATGAATGGATATCTTTACAAGTTAGGCCTGGCTAATATTTTGTGAAGATGTGGATTAGAGCATGAACGCGAGGATGTAATTAATGAAGCACACGCAGACCCAACGAGAGGTCACTTTCAAGCCGACATGATAGCTAGAAAAATCCTTCAAGTCGGTCTTTGGTGGCTGACTTTACACAAAGACTGACGAGAACATATAAAGAAATGTGATAAGTGTGAGAGGATTGGTCGACCATTATGGATAAATGAAATTCCCTTGCATTTGGTAAACTGTAGTTTATCGTTTGAAATTTGGGCTATTGATTTTTTTTTTCCATTCCCAAGAAGAGAAAAAGGATCAAGGGGAAAATATACAATCATAGCATTCAAGTACTTAACTAAATGGGCAGAGGCGGAACTAGTCGAAAATTGTACAAAGGAAATAGCTGCAAAATTCATCTATGAAAACATAGTAATGAGCTTCGACTGTCCTTTGACAATAATTGGTTATCAAGGAACTCACTTTATCAACAGTACAATTGAAGTATTGCTTAAAAATCTCTCGATTGACCACATAAAGATGATTGCATATCATCCACGAGCCAACAGAGCTATCGAGTCATTCAACAAGACATTACACGAGGAATTAATGAAAATATGACTTGAAAGAGATGATTGGGATGATAGAGTTCTAGCAATACTATGGGCCTTATATAGAACAACATATAAAAGATTCACTGGCTAGATGTCATTCAAATTAGTTTATGGTCAAGAAGTTGTAATTCCATTACACTTATGTGCTAACGCGGGAAGGATAGCCTCCATCCTAGAATTTGACCATGTGTTTAGCACAAAATTGAACGCTTCTATCAATTAAATTGTAATTCCAATACACTTATGTGCTAATGCATGAAGGATAGCCTCCATGCTAGAATTTGACCATGTGTTTAGCACAAGATTGAGCGGTTCTATACAACAAAACCAAGAGTAAGATGATACAAGTAAAGGAAACGACGTTGGAACAGAGAATGAGAAAGAACCTGCAGAAAAGGCCAGCAAAAATAAAAATACCATACACAGGAAGGAAAGTACTCCAAAGGAGATTACATTTATAGCCTTCAAGCCAGTCGGGTTGATAGAACCCCCTGCAGAAACAACATTCGACCCATCAGTCACATCCGATGAACAAATGCTCGACCTATATGTTGAAGTAACACAATAAGCCCCAAAAAGATGGAAAAGGGCCCTCGGGGATGGTGCCCGACTGATAGTAAGGAGAAACACAGAGAAAAATATATTGATAGATTGCACTCGGCTTGTTAAAGAAAAGTTGGGCATTGAACACTCGACAGAAGGACTCGATCCCCTTGCAACAATTAAAACCTTGGTCAAAGTAGTTATAAACATATGTGCCAACAGTCAGTCGAAAATCCATCACCTCAAACAAGAAAATAAAGAAATCAATCAACTGCACAACAGAGTACTAAGGAGCAATCATGTTGGATTGGCTCAACAAACAACAACAATTTTGCAGTCGGAGCATGACAAATTCAAGAAAATACAACAACATCTAGAACTAGCCAACTCACAAGCGACAATCCTCAACACTGTACTCAACAACTGGCCATCATACTTTTTTTCAACCTACAATAATCTTAAAGCACAAAGAACAATAATTGTTGATCTAAGAAAAACAAGAGAGCTCACCACCGACACAAAATGCAAAGCAACCATATCAACCCACATCACAAAAAAAAAGGCAGTGGAAATTGAGTTGTCCAAACAAGAAAAATAAAGTTTGAGGGAGGAAACTAAAGCTCAAGAAGCAACAGAGAGAGCCATCAAGCACCTTGACCAAGTTAAACATAAAGTGCGAGAATTCGAGCAAAACTTTGACCCAGAGTTGATTACTATGCAAGAAGCCACCTTGATCAACAAATTAGATTTTTTGGGGAAATTAAAATCAGTGGAAATAGAGACACATTACTCCATTGAAGAAGGGAAGATGTTTTCACACCTTTTGCAACAGATATCCCTAAGTATTTATTAAACATCATTTGGAGGCCTGAAAAATCAACCTGTAGAACAGTCAGAGGCTACATCGACCTTTCCACTGAAGTTCCAATTTTTCAATCCCACACCCTCTGAGTCAAACATTCTGACTACTAACCATCATTCAAGAAATCCATAGGTAATCATCGAGGGATTTGATGAATCACAAGTACAAGTTAAAACAACACCTCTACCACCAAATGTCAGAATGCATGAATGAGAAATCCCTGAAGAAACACATGAACAAATAGTGTTGCCAGAAGGAAATCCATGAACAAGCAAACGACATCCAAGTAAAGAGATTCTAGCACTGCTCGACATCAACATATTTTTCTTTCTATCACTTTATTTCTCATTCTCATATTGTAAGATCTTAAAAAATGATACAATCTACTAGTGAAAATCTCTTCAGGGGCATCGATAGAGTTTATCAAAAAATTTCAATGTAATAGCCACACTCCCCCCTTGCTCAGGA
>JZKD02S1742034.1:368172-384628 GCA_000966675.3 Picea glauca | reverse complement strand
GCTAGTCAGCTCTACTAATTAGACCTGCTAATTGATTAGTCAATTCGACTATAAAATTCAACCAAACATATAGTTAGAGTCGATTGACCAAATAGTTAAAGAATGTAACAGACTAGTAATTGTATATCACTTGTGTGTGTAATGTGAAAAAAGAGATTATTTTTCTATCTAATTAAATGCATTGATGGTTCTTCCACTACTTGTATATGTCTTCTTATATCTCTACATATTTCCACATATAATAATGTAATGTGTGTTGCTATATATAATAATCTATTGATAAGTTCTCGTACTTTTTCTTAGACTACAATAGATCTAGATCTAAAAATGGGTAGATCTAATACTATATATTGATATCATTGAATCAATACATGTATTGAATATGGCTTAAAATCTTTTCAACCAAATTATTGTATTGTATTTTATTGTTTTGTGTTCTCTTTCTTAATATAAAAAATATAACACTTTAAGGTAATAATCCAAGCACGATACAATGATACAATCAATGAACAACCCAAATTATCATACAAAGATCCCAAAACATTGAAATCCATCATCACTATGTTTTCAARCAAATTAGGTAATTCTTGTCTATAGTGTAACTATGATCTTGGTGGTAGCGTAACCTTGATCCGATGTTTTGGAAGGATGTCAAAACTACTTCGAGGAATGAATAAATGCATAAAGTGATATACTTAATGAAAAGGTATCTCACCAAAATTGAAAGGGAGCATAAAGAAGACAAGGACCAATCAGTTAAGGTTTTCTGGTTACGTAACTTATTCCCGTATTCTTATGAGAAAAAAAAAAAAGTTAGTTGAAAAGTTAAACGAGCATGTCTCCGCTAAATACGGCGACAAAAATAAGTAGTTGAAAAGTAAGTAGTTAGACGAAAGCAAATATAAAGCAAATATGTCTCCGTTAAATATGGAGAAAAGGGATAGACTTATCTCCAAATATGTCTCCGTTAAATATGTATCCGTTATATAAATTAGGATAGGAAAATAATATTGTTTATATTATTTTTAAAAAATTTAAAAACAAAAACAAATGATAGAACTATTCTTTATTCAAAAGCTGTCGTTCCATGCTCTTCTTGGAATGTTGCACTTGCTCGACCAGTTTGAAGGGCCAATCATTTAAGAATAATCCCACCTATACATTTCATTGAAGGGTCAATTATATATAAAATTAATGGAGACCAATTAACGAGTAAGGACTTCATAAAGACTACGGCAAGACATAAGATGAAAAGCAAAGACTTTGAGTTGTTGTGGAAAGTTTTCCCACATCAACTATATGTACTAGGTCAAGTGGACAACCTCTACATTTAAGGTTCCATTCTTACCCATTTTTGCAAGGAGGAGGAGGATGATTCACTCTCCATGGATAAGTAGGATTGAATACTATTCAAATTAGATTGCATCACCATGAATCTTCTAGAAAAAATATCACACATTTCATAATTCTATGTTAGCATTGGCCTTCATAGTAGCCTTATGAGCAATGGAAGGCAACACCTTAGTATTAATACACTTGAGAGGTACCTACTTTGAAATAGTTACAAATGAGTTAAGGGTAAGATGGAGGAGTTATGGAAAAATAAGTGTCTACATCTTAGGTAACTTTAGAGAAAGATTTGTAGCTAACTATATTCCAAGGTAATGGAAAACTTTTGATTGGGAAGCAAAGAATTAAGGGGTTGATACCCTCTTGTAATTGAAGAAGGTAATGCATGAATATTAGTGAGGATTAAATAATAGGCATAAACTAGAGGCGATGCATAAAGGTTGTGGCAAGGTGCGGTGAAGTTGGTAAAGCGGTGCAAAAGGTCACGTCATGTGCATCAAAGTTGATGAAGGAAGATAGTTAGAGCTAGATATTATCTCAATTAATTAAAATCATAAATGACCCTTACATATGAGGACATATCAATAAGAAATTTATAAAGTAACTATGATCATTGAAAATTATGTCAAAATCAATATTTAATTAGAATTTTTTTTAGTAAACATAAAAGTAAGCAAAGACCAATAAAAATCTTTGTTTTTAAGAAAATAATTTATATTAGTTACATTTAAAATTCAATGTTTTAATTTTCAAAGTTAATATGATCCTCAAAATTGTTTAGAATTTTAATAATTATCCCAACTTTAAAAATTTAAATATTAAATTTTAAATATAACTAATACAAGTCATGTTTTAAAAACAAGTATTCATTATCCTAGACAATCTTAATAAAAAAACTTATAAAGTTGTGAAAAAAATAAAAATATAACCACAAATTATTTATAACTAACACATATTCCTTAAAAACAATTTTCACAAACTTAATAAAATACTTATGAGCAAACTAATAACAAATGAATAAATGATTTTCATAATTTTATTATAAAAGTAGGAAGTAATATGAAAAATAGAAAAGTATATGTATTATTTAGGTTGAAATTGTTTTTTGGTCTTAAAGTATGACTTAAAACTAATTTTAATTGATTAATAATTCATCTTTCCCATATGCAAACAAATAAGTTAACAACCCAAGACCCACATAAGAGTGGAAGTCTGCTCCTTTGCAAATCAACAATAAGTTATTTTAGTATCTAAGCTTCATTTATATACAATAATATAGATACATATCAAGATCTTGAGATTATAGCAATAAATACTCGACTAATAACCTAAATATTATAGACTTTCTTTTATTTAAAAAATAAACTAAAAAACAATATAAATAAAAATAAACTTAATAAAATTAATAATAAAAAGTATTATACCTTTCAAGACAAAGCCTAATCAATCTGATCTCGCTTATGTGTTGAATTAGGTCGGAGAGTGTAGACGTTAAAGGCCAGTGAGCCTATTTTTGTATATGTAAACACTCATATCATTAATATAATACATCGGTGTGTGTAGACCAACCATGATAAAAGAGTATGGGGGACTAAACTCCACTAGTTAGGGAAAATGGGCTAAAATTTAAGGATAGGGGGCTAAGCTAGGGAGCTTAAGCCAAAAAAGAATATTATATTAATATTCCTTAAAGTATAAAGTATGGATAATTTTTTTATCCTAAGTTCTAAGGATGGGGACAAGTGGGCCAAAGTAGTCCTCAACATGACAAGAGTCAAGTTGGGAAGGTGCATGCATATAGTTTGGACTTAGTTCATTTTCCATTGATTATTCCATCATCGTGCACTCACTCATTCAGTTGTTCTCTGTACCTTCCTGTATATGTATCTATACCCATACATATACCCATACTTGTACCTGTACCTGGTTAGGTTAGGAGCTGGACTAAAGAAGTGGGCTGTCAGGCCCGTGGGATATTGAAGAGGTGGGTTGTCAGGCTTGTGAGCAATTCTCTCTAGGTGAGAGAATTGTTGGGAATTTATTTCCCGAAGGTGCCAAACTACAACTACAGGGATTTGAGACTTCCAATCTGGCCTATTGCTGAAGCCCTGGAAAGGAAGTGGGGTAGCCGAAGGACTGTTGAGTAGAGAAGGGGCACACTTCCTGGGGTGGGACATGCATGTGGGGAATGAGGGAATATAGGCTATTAGTTTGAGTTGGCACCTGTGACAGAGTTTTTCTTGTTGTCTGAGATACATCAGCCTGGTTAGGAATCCTTTTACCCGGGTGGAGTTTAGTCCCAACTTGGGGGTGACCTAATGCTGAATGTTTTGAGCAGCGTGGTCTAAGGTTGGGAGGAACGTGGAAGGTCTGCATGCAGTTGGTGATATTTTTACCAAGATAAGTGTCAATTGTGTGTTAAATTACATGCTGCATTATTATGTATGTGTTTATTTTTATGGGTTTTCCTGTGTGTTGCATGTGTATTTTTATTAGTATTCTGTATGAATCTGTGCATTTGCAGAATGTATTTGTCTATTTTAAGTTTTATATATAAATTTTCGCAAGAGTTTATGTGTGTATATGTTTTAATTTTGTATATAGTTCGAAAATTTTATGTGGCATAACCCAGTTGGATGTTGGGGATGCTACAATGTGACATAGCCCTGTTAGATGTTGGGTATGCTACATTAAGGGAAAGGGGAATAAAAGTTAAGGATAAGGGGCTAAGCTAGGGAGCATAATCCAAAAAGAAATATTATATTAATATTCCTTAAAGTATAAAATATGGATAATTATTTTATCCTAAGTTCTAAGGATGGGGACAAGTGGGCCAAAGTAGTCCTCAACATGAAAATTGTCAAGTTGGGAAAATGCATACATATAGTTTGGACTTAGTTCATTTTCTATGCATTATTCTATCATCATTCACTCACTCATTCATCTATCTTATGTACCTTCTTGTCACTATACATGTACCTATACCCGTAACTGTACCTATACATGATTAGCTTAGGAGATGGAATGAAGAAGTGAGTTGTCAAGCCCGTGGGATATTGAAGAGGTGGGTTGTTAGGCCCGTGAGAAATTCTCTTTAGGTGAGAGAATTGTTGGGAATTGATTTCTTGAAGGTGCCAAACTGTAGCTACAAGGCTCTGAGACTTCCTATCCAACCTGTTGTTGAAGCCCTAGAAAGGAAGTGGGGAAACCGAAGGACTATTGAGCATAGAAGGGGCACACATCCTGGGGTGGGATAGGCATGTGGGAAATGAGATAATGTAGGTCGTTAGTTTGAGTGGCACCTGTAACAGAGTTTTTTCTGTTGTCTAAGATACATCAGCCTGGTTAGGAATCCCTTTATCCGGGTGGATTTTATGTTGGATTACTGAGAGGGGGGGGTGAATCAATAATAGAGAAATTCAATCATTTTTAACCACAAAATGAAAGTATTATATCAATGTAGCATTATCATCCAATAGTTGCAGTGTAAATAAACAATGAACAAATGAGCAATCATACACATACATAGTACACCAATGTTTTTATGCGGAAACCCAAAGCGGAAGAAAACCACAGAATGATTTTTCTTATATGTATTTAAGAATTACATTCATTGGAAGCACCAACTTCCTTTGTTTTCCAACTGCAACTGGAAGGAGGCTCCAACCCCCTAGTTTCTCAGGCTACAACTTGAGGGAAGCTCCAACTCCCCAATTCTCTGGCTATAGCCAGAAGGAGGCTTCAACCCCCTATGTTCTTCGGCTACAATCGAAAGGTGGCTACAACCACTTTTCCTTGCCCCATCCAACCTCCCTGACATAGAAGTAGAATTATGAAACCACTATCATACTATCACTGTGAGATATACCACTGTACAACTGTACCAACCTATACCACTGACCTGCAGCCAATCTGTACTACTATCCTACAATCAACTTGTACCTGAACTTAACATGTATCAAACAAAATACAACAGATACACGACCTATAGTTATGAAACTTGTGTATGTACGTGCCCTATCTGTACAACAACATGTGTATGTACGTGTCCTGTCTGTTATGCAGCGTATGTATGTCTTCTGAAACTAGGGATAACGACCTATAGTTCTGCAACATGTGTATGTAAGTGCCCTATCTATACAACAACCTGTGTATGTACGTGTTCTATTTGTTATGCAGTCTACGTATACCTTCTGAAAACTAGGGTTTTCTTTCTTATGAAAACTTATGATCCTCTCCAACTTCTTTCACATAGATCTACAACCTCTCATTGTATCCAGAATGTAACTGTACCATGTGCATGCATCCTCATACATAATCTTTACCCAAAAACTCTATATCTCTCTCTAGTCATGTGTCATATAAGTGTGTGTAATCATGAACAAATATAATAGCCCTCACATGATCTGCACATCAAATCCTTTCTGATATTCAGCCTCTCAATACATCAACCACTTCAAAAATACAAGCTCTCAACCATGTACCACAAAAACCCTTATCCATATGCCAAGAAATACAAGTTGTGCCTTAACTCTAGCAAGAGGTATCAATGATAAATATTGATTATACCAGCACTATATTTCTGTAGATATGACTTGTACAAAAGATCCCATACAACCACTAATCTTTCTAGGGATAATCCACAAGTCTCCATAACCATTTCTCATGCATACATCAAAATCCAACTACTCATAGAAATAAGACATACCTTTTGAACCAGTGGATAGATTTGATGTATCAGATCATTGTAGACCTTCCTGGGAGCTTGATATCAGAATCTAGAACCTTGACATCTTCATATTCTTAAGTTTCTATGGCTTTACCATCATGTATGCGCCCTAATACACTTCCATCCCGCGTATGTATGCACCCTAATACACTGTTAGCTCGCATACACCTCAGAAATTGGGGTTTTTTAGTATTCATTGTAATTTCAAAAATTTCGTCATCAACCCTTCGTGCTACCTCAAGCTTTCACAACTTCAGATGTATCAATGAGTACTTGCAATAATCCTTACACAACAATAGATATTCAATGTGTTCAAGTGAGATTAAATGAGAGAGCCTTGCCTCTTATTTATACTTTTATGTAGCATCCTCAAGGGGTTACCTTTTAACCATCTTAACCCACTTTCCTTATTTTAGGGTTAACCCACTCATAACCACTTGTCCACTTAACTTAACCATTTTCCATAATTAGTAAGTTTTCCATTAACTTTATTATTTAAATAATTTCTTTTGCATCCTGATCTTAGACCTATAGTAAACTCATCACTTCACTTTATTATTTAAATAATTTCTTCTTTTCAAACACTTTGACTACTTTGACCTTTTGGGGCTTCTAGATGACTCGTGAGGGTTCTCCAACTTCACATGGCCATAACTCTCTAATCGTGAGGAGTTATGTGATGTTCCACATACCACCAGAAATGGCATGACATGTGATACCCATCTAGAATAGTATTACCTAAAAATATATCAAAACTCATACCATTATCCATCAAACAAACTTGGGTCCATTACCCAAACCTTTGTTCTACCAGAATTTAGTACCAGACTTTCTTCAAGGGTTGACATCAATGGAAACCAACCCAATTAATCAACAATATCCCCCTTTGGCATTGATGGAAACACTCTGATGCAATATTGAATTCATATCATGCAATAATAAAGTCATATCACTCATTCTCCCCCTGTGACCATCGCTCCCCCTGGAACCATGCATCTGTTCTTTGCATCTGATAAATATCTCCCCCTTTGTCATCAATGGAAGAGGTATCTTTTCATTCGGGGCTGCTCCCACTAACTGAATTGTCCTTGGGGATACTCTCCCTGACTGAACTCTTCCTGAAACTGATCTCCCGACCTGAACTATCTTCTTTATGGTGCTTTCTCATGTAAATCTAAGACATATAAGATAAGAATTCAAAACCATTCATTTTGGAGTAGAAATTACTCTGAGTCCCTGACGAAGATACTCAAAGGATTCCCTTTGAAATGGTTTTGTAAAGATGTCTGTGAATTGTTCTTTTGTGCCCACATATTCAACTCTAATGTTATTTTCTACAACCTGTTCTCGTAGAAAGTGATACTTGATTGGAATATGCTTTGTCTTGGAGTGCATCACCAGGTTCTTTGAGATATTAATGGCTCTTGTATTATCACAATAGATTGGAATGGGCTCATCATACTCAACCTATATATCTGTCATAGTTTGTTTCATCCATAGAACCTGTGTACAACATGGTGTTGTTGCAATATACTCTGCTTAGGCTATAGATAAGAATAATTATGGTTGTTTCTTGGTTAGCCATGATACTAAACACTCACCCAAGTAGAACGTTGCTCCACTGGTGCTTCGTCGATCATCAATGAAACCTGCCCAATTTGCATTTGTGTAGGCAATACATGATAGATCATTTCCTTGTGGATACCATAATCCAAACTCTTTTGTTCCTTTGAGATATCTGAAAATCCTCTTCACTTCTATGACATGTGATTCCTTTGGTGCTGCTTGAAATTGTGCCACCTGTCCAACTGCCTACATTACATCTAGTCTAGATGTTGTCACATATAGTAAGATACCAATCATTGACCTGTATTGCCTCTAGTCTATAGACTTTGAATCATCATATTTGCTTATCTTGCAACTGGTTTGCATAGGAGTGGTAACAATTTTGCAATCTTCCATTCCAAACGTCTTTAACATTTCTCCGATATACTTAGTTTGAGAAATAAAAAATCCTTGGCTTCTTTGACGTATCTGAAGACCCAAAAAGAAGGATAGTTCTTCGAGTAATGACATTTCAAATTCATTCTGCATATCCTTTGCAATTTTTTGTCTTAACCTGTCATATTTGCTTTCAAAAATAATATCATCAACATAAACTTCAATTAATAAAATACTATCTTGAGTTACCCTGATGTATAGGTTGTTGTCCGCACTTCCTTTTCTGAACCCTTCCTTTTGTAGATATTTATCCAGTCTAGAGTACCATGCTCTAGGAGCCTGTTTTAGACCATACAAGGCCTTCTTCAATTTACAAACATAATCTACATTCTCTGACAACTAAAATCCTTCTGGTTTTTCATTGTAGACTTCTTCTTTAAGTTCCCCATTCAGAAAAGTTGATTTCACATCCATCTGATACACTTTGATATTCTTGGAGCATGCATAAGTTAAAAGAAATTGGATTGCTTCCATTCTGGAAACTGGAGAAAATGTTTATTCAAATTCGATTCCTACAACATGTGCATATCCTTTACATATCAATCTAGATTTTTTCCTTGTAACATGTCCATCTTCATTCAATTTATTTCTGAATACCCACTTTGTTCCAATCACATTCTTATTCTTTGGTCTTGGAACCAATTTCCAAGTGTCATTCTTCTCTATTTGATCCAATTCTTCATCCATGGCCTTATTCCAAAATTCATCCTTGCTGGCCTCTTCAAAACAATTTGGTTCAATCGTAGATGAGAGCGCTAAGTGCATTTGTTCTGGCGAACAAATTCTTCTTCTAGTCTCAACTCTTGCATCTTTGTTTCCGATAATCTGATATGAAGGATGATTCTTTTGTACTCGTTTGCTAGATGTCTTTGGAGGCACTTGCTAAACTTTATCTTCTTCATCTTCCCCTTCTACTTCTTCTTCATCTTTTGCTTTTCCTTCATAAAGTTGTTCCATTGATTCATTTTCTTCTTCCTTTAATTCTCTTCCACTTGTTTCATCAATTGTTACATTGATGCTTTCCACAACTTTGTTCAACCTCATATTATAACACTTGTATGATTTCCTTGTACTCGGGTAACCAACAAGTACTCTGTCCACACAAGAGTCAAACTTTATCATTCTGTCATCTTTTCTTTTGATGTAGCATTTGCTTTCAAACACTCTGAAGTGTTTCACATTTGTTGGTCTTCCTTTACATAGCTCATAGGGAGTTTTTTCATTGTTGTTTCTAAGAATTACTCTGTTTTGAATGTGAACTAATGTATGCACTGCATGTTTCCAAAAAATATCTGTCAATTTCGAATCCATTAGCATTGTATGAGCCATTTCTTATGTAATTAACATCCATAATGTTCATTTGTCTCTGAACGACTCTCTGAACCAATATATGAATCCATGCTTTCATACACTATCATATATCTATCCAAACCTGCTAAGTGTTCTTACAAATCTATCTCTGTCCATACTGTCCAAGACTCTACTGCACAACTGCCCATAATGTTGACCCATTTATTACCATACTATCACGAAGTCTTCACTACTACAACTGATTGTACTTCTGTTAACTGACTGCTATGGATCTGTCTTCTCAAACTCTACAAGCTGCTCGAAGGATGGGTCTTTGGTCTGTCACAACTATTACATAGACTCCCCCTATCTAATATTCATATTACTTGGGAGTCTCTAAGCCAAATGGCTCAGAACAATTCCTGCTCTGATGTGTATTCATCATCATCTTCATTAGTAGATTCATCATCTCTCCACGCTCTGACTTATTTCTTTCTGTCTATGGATTCATCTTTCACTACAGTGCCTGAAAGTACAATCTCTTGAACATGTTCCTTATTTACTTGTCCTTCTTTTCTTTCATTTATTTTCCAAACCTTTATATATATGTCATCTTTCCTTTTCTCTGTATAACTTTCTTTATCTCATTTTATTTCGAATCTTGCGATCTCTAGGACCTGGTCTTTGTTCACCTGTTCTTCATATTTTGAACAACCACTGTCAACATACCAACCACACTTATTCTGCTTAGCTTGTAGAGAGAGTGTGCATTTTTCATTGCTATACTAATTCTTCTTTCTTATCCATGTTCTATTCTAAGGCTCCTATATGTGACTGTTATTGTTCTGTTGTGGTTCTATAGGAGGGATTGTCATTCTACAATCTTTGTCCATGTGTTCAAAGTTATTGCACTTGTAGCATTCCACTTCAGTGCTCAATGATTCAAACTTGTTGTAGCTTCTTCTTTGTGTTTCACTAGGCCTTCTTGGATACCATTTTGTGTATGACTTTCAAACTTGTTTATATTCCTAAAGCTCAAGAAGCAAACTAAAGTTTGAGGGAGAAACTAAAGCTCAAGAAGCAACAAAGAGAGCCATCAAGCACCTTGACCAAGTTAAACATAAAGCGAGAGAATTCAAGCAAAACTTTGACCCAGAGTTGACTACTATGAAAGAAGCCACCTTGATCGACAAATTAGATTTTTTGGGGAAATTAAAATTAGTGGAAATAGAGACACATTACTCCATTGAAGATGGGAAGATGTTTTCACACCTTTTGCAATAGATATCCCTAAGTATTTATTAAACATCATTTGGAGGCCTGAAAAATCAACCTGCAGAATAGTCGGAGGCTACATCAACCTTTCCACTGAAGTTCCAATTTTTTAATCCCATGCCCTCTGAGTCAAACATTCCGACTAATAACCATCATTCAAGAAATCCATAGGTAATCATCGAGGGATTTGATGAATCACAAGTACAAGTTAAAACGACACCTCTACCACTAAATGTCAGAATGCATGAATGAGAAATTCCTAAAAAAACACATGAACAAACAGTGTCGCCAGAAGGAAATTCATGAACAAGCAGACGACATCCAAGTAAAGAGATTCTAGCACTGCTCGACATCAACATATTTTTCTTTCTATCACATTATTTCTCATTCTCATATTGTAAGATCTTAAAAAATGATACAACCTACTAGTGAAAATCTCTTCAGGGGCGTCGATAGAGTTTATAAAAAAATTTCAATGTAATAGCCACACTCCCCCCTTGCTCGGGACGAGCAAGGAGTTGGGGGGGGGCAGATGTTGTAGGGGCTAGTCGGCTCTGCTGACTAGACCTGCTAATCGATTAGTCAATTCGACTGTAAAATTCGACCAAACATATAGTTAGAGTCGATCGACCAAATAGTTAAAGAATGTAACAGACTAGTAATTATATATCACTTGTGTGTGTGTGTAATGTAAAAAAAGAGATTGTTTTTCTATCTAATTAAATGCATTGATGGTTCTTCCACTACTTATATATGTCTTCTTGTATCTCTACATGTTTCCACATATAATAATGTAATGTGTGTTGCTATATGTAATAATCTATTGATAAGTTCTCATATTTTTCCTTAGACTACAATAAATCTAGATCTAAAAGTGGCTAGATACAATACTATATATTGATATCATTGAATCAATACATGTATTGAATATGGCTTAAAATCTTTTCACCAAATTATTGTATTTTATTGTTTTGTGTTCTCTTTCTTAATATAAAAAATATAACACTTTAAGGTAATAATCCAAGCACGATACAATGATACAATCAATGAACAACCCAAATTATCATACAAAGATCCCAAAACATTGAAATCCATCATCACTATGTTTTCAAGCAAATTAGGTAATTCTTGTCTATAGTGTAACTATGATCTTGGTGGTAGCGTAACCTTGATCCGATGTTTTGGAAGGATGTCAAAACTACTTCGAGGAATGAAAAGGTATATCACCAAAATTGAAAGGGATCATAAAGAAGCCAAGGACCAATCAGTTAAGGTTTTCTGGTTACGTAACTTATTCCCGTATTCTTATGAGAAAAAAAAAAAAGTTAGTTGACAAGTTAAGCGAACATGTCTCCGCTAAATACGGCGACAAAAATAAGTAGTTGAAAAGTAAGTAGTTAGACGAAAGCAAATATAAAGAAAATATGTCTCCGTTAAATATGGGGAAACGGGATAGACTTATCTCCAAATATGTCTCCGTTAAATATGTATCCGTTATATAAATTAGGATAGGAAAATAATATTGTTTATATTATTTTTAAAAAATTTAAAAACAAAAACAAATGATAGAACTATTCTTTATTCAAAAGCTGTCGTTCCATGCTCTTCTTGGAATGTTGCACTTGCTCGACCAGTTTGAAGGGCCAATCATTTAAGAATAATCCCACCTATACATTTCATTGAAGGGTCAATTATATATAAAATTAATGGAGACCAATTAACGAGTAAGGACTTCAATGAAAAGCAAAGACTTTGAGTTGTTGTGAAAAGTTTTCCCACATCAACTATATGTACTAGGTCAAGTGGACAACCTCTACATTTAAGGTTCCATTCTTACCCATTTTTGCAAGAAGGAGGAGGATTATTCACTCTGCATGGATAAGTAGGATTGAATACTATCCATTGTTCTTTCTATATGTTTGTATATAATCAAATATATCTAATCTATTAAAGAATGCCCTTAATATTAATTATAGCAACTATTTTTAGCAATGCAAAAGAAAGTACCATTGTAAATGTGTCTCTGTGTCTCTGTTTTTTTTTTGTAAATAAAAAAGGCAGGACCTGTTATATTACTGTAGCAAAAATGTACAAAATGGAAAAGCTGCTTGGGATGCCAGTTGTCCCGCCTACATAGGAAACCGGGACAACTGGGCATCCCCTGCCAAATGTCACCATATTCTCAAAATAACCAAGTATTTCCCTGCCACGTCCTGCCCGGAGGAAACCAGGACGCGCAGGGTTGCATAGACATCTAGATATCATAAGTTTGTTAATTAAACTGTAAGCTAGAAGGCTCAGAGCCATACTAAGTCTCTGTGTCTCTGTTAAGTATTTGTTTAATAACATTATTTTTCCTAATGAAAATAAGATTGCATCACCATGAATCTTCTATAGAAAATATCACACATCCCATAATTCTATGTTGGCATTGCCCTTCATAGTAGCCTTATGAGAAATGGGAGGCAACACCTTAGTATTAATATATTTGAGAGGCACCTATTTTGAAATAGCTACAAATGAGTTAAGGGTAAGATGGAGGAGCTATGGAAAAATAAGCATCTACATCTTAGGTAACTTTAGAGAAAGCTTTGTAGCTAACTATGTTCCAAGGTAATGGAAAACTTTTGATTGGGAAGAAAAGAATTAAGTGGTTGATAGCCTCTAGTAATTGAAGAAGGTAATGCATGAATATTAGTGAGGATTAAATAATAGGCATAAACTAGAGGCAATGCATACAGGTTGTGGCAAGGTGCGATGAAGTTGGTAAGGCGGTGTAAAAGGTCACGTCATGTGCAACAAAGTTGATGAAGGAAAGTAGTTAGAGCTAGATACTGTCTCAATTAATTAAAATCATAAATGACCCTTACATATGAGGACATATCAATAAGAAATTTATGGAACAATTATGATCATTGAAAATTATGTCAAAACCAATATTTACTTAGAGAATTTTTTTGTAAACATAAACATAAACAAAAACCAATAAAAATCTTTGTTTTTAAAAAAATAATTTATATTAATTACATTTGAAATTTAATATTTTAATTTTCAAAGTTAGTATGATCCTCAAAATTGTTTAGACTTTTAATAATTATCCCAACTTTAAAAATTTAAATATGAAATTTTAAATATAACTAATACAAGTCATGTTCTAAAACCAATTATTCATTATCCTAGACAATCTTAATAAAAAAACTTATTAAAGTTGTGAAACAAATAAAAATTTAACACAAATTATTTTTAACTAACACATATTGCTTACTTAAAAATATTTTTCACAAACTTAATAAAATACTTATGAGCAAACTAATAACAAATGCATAAATAATTTTCATAATTTTATTATAAAAGTAAGAAGTCATATGAAAAATAGAAAAGTATATGTACTATCTAAGTTGAAATTGTTTTTTGGTCTTAAAGTATGACTTAAAACTAATTTTAATTGATTAATAATTCATCTTTCTCATATGTAAAGAAATAAGTTAACAACCCAAGACTCACATAGGAGTGGAAGTCTACTCCCTTGCAAATCAACAATAAGTTATTTTAGTATCTAAGTTTCATTTATATACAATGATATAGATACATATCAAGATCTTGAGATTATAGCAATAAATACTCGACTAATAACCTAAATATTATAGATTTTTTTTATTTAAAAAATAAACAAAAAAATAATATAAATAAAAATGAACTTAATAAAATTAATAATAAAAAGTATTATACCTTTCAAGAGAAAGCCTAATCAGGATCTGATCTCGCTTATGTGTTGAATTAGGTTGGAGAGCCTAGATGCTAAAAGCCAGTGAGCCTATTTTTGTATATGTAAACACTCATATCATTAATATAATACATCGTTGCATGTAGACCGACCATGATAAAAGAGTATGGGGGACTAAACTCTACTAGTTAAGGAAAGGGGGATAAAATTTAAGGATAGGGGGCTAAGCTAGGGAGCTTAAGCCAAAAAGGAATATTATATTAGTATTCCTTAAAGTCTAAAGTATGGATAATTATTTTACCCTAAGTTCTAAGGATGGAGACAAGTGAGCCAAAGTAGTCCTCAACATGACAAGTGTCAAGTTGGGAAGATGCATACATATAGTTTGGACTTAGTTCATTTTTCATTGATTATTCCATCATCCTGCACTCACTCATTCGGTTGTTCTTTGTACCTTCCTGTATATGTATCTATACCCATACCTGTACCTGGTTAGCTTAGGAGCTGGACTGAAGAAGTGGGTTGTCAGGCCCGTGGGATATTGAAGAGGCGGGTTGTCAGGCTCGTGAGCCATTTTCTCTAGGTGAGAGAATTTTTGGGGATTTATTTCCCAAAGGTGCCAAACTACAACTACAGGGCTTTGAGACTTCATGTCTGGCCTATTGTTGAAGCCCTGGAAAGGAAGTGAGGTAGTCGAAGGACTGTTGAGTAGAGAAGGGGCACACTTCCTGGGGTGGGACAGGCATGTGGGGAATTAGGGAATATAGGCTATTAGTTTGAGTTGGCACTTCTGATAGAGTTTTTCTTGTTGTTCGAGATACATCAGCCTGGTTAGGAATCCTTTTACCCGGGTGGAGTTTAGTCCCAGCTCGGGGGTGACCTAATGCTAAGATTTTTGAGCAGCATGGTCTAAGGTTGGGAGGAACGTGGAAGGTCTGCATGCAGTTGGTGATATTTTTACCAAGATAAGTGTCAATTGTGTGTTAAATTACATGCTGCATTATTATGTATGCGTTTATTTTTATGGGTTTTCATGTGTGTTGCATGTGTATTTTTATTAGTATTCCATATGAATCTGTGCATTTCCAGAATGTATTTGTTTGTTTTAAGTTTTATATATAAATTTTCGCAAGAGTTTATGTGTGTATATGTTTTAATTTTGTATACAGTTCCAAAATTTTATGTGGCATAGCCCAGTTAGATGTTGGGGATGCTACAATGTGACATAGCCCAGTTGGATGTTGGGTATGCTACATTAAGGGAAAGGGGGATAAAATTTAAGGATAAGGGGCTAAGCTAGGGAGCTTAAGCCAAAAAGGAATATTATATTAATATTCCTTAAAGTATAAAGTATGGATAATTATTTTATCCTAAGTTCTAAGGATGGGGACAAGTGGGCCAAAGTAGTCCTCAACATGAAAAGTGTCAAGTTGGGAACATGCATACATATAGTTTGGACTTAGTTCATTTTCCGTTCATTATTCTATCATAATTCACTCACTCATTCATCTGTCCTTCGTACCTTCTTGTCACTGTACATGTACCTATACCTGTAATTGTACCTATACATGATTAGCTTAGGAGATGGAATGAAGAAGCGAGTTGTCAAGCCCGTGGGATATTGAAGAGGTGGGTTGTCAGGCCCATGAGAAATTCTCTTTAGGTGAGAGAATTGATGGGAATTGATTTCCTGAAGGTGACAAACTGCAGTTACAGGGCTCTGAGACTTCCTGTCCAACCTGTTGTTGAAGCCCCAGAAAGGAAGTGGGGAAACCGAAGGACTATTGAACATAGAAGGGGCACACTTCCTGGGGTGGGATAGGCATGTGGGAAATGAGATAATGTAGGCTGTTAGTTTGAGTGGCACCTGTAATAGAGTTTTTCCTGTTGTCTGAGATACATCAACCTGGTTAGGAATCCCTTTATTCGGGTGGAGTTTATGTTGGATTACTGAGAGGGAGGGGTGAATCAATAATAGAGAAATTCAATCCTTTTTAACCACAAAATGCAAGTGTTATATCAATGTAGAATTATCATCCAATAGTTGCAGAGTAAATAAACAATGAACAAATGAACAATCATACACA
>JZKD02S1742034.1:354430-368122 GCA_000966675.3 Picea glauca | reverse complement strand
CTTCCTTTGTTTTCCAGCTGCAACTGGAAGGAGGCTCCAACCCCCTAGTTTCTCAGGCTACAACCTGAGGGAAGCTCCAACTCCCCAATTCTCTGGCTACAGCCAGAAGGAGGCTTCAACCCCCTATGTTCTTCGGCTACAACTGGAAGGTGGCTACAACCATTTTTCCTTGCCCCATCCAACCTCCCTGACACAGAAGTAGAATGATGCATCGGTTCTTTGTATCTGATAAATATCTCCCCCTTTGTCATTAATGGAAGAGGTATCTTTCCATCCGAGGTTGATCCCGCTAACTGAACTATCCTTGGGGATACTCTCCCTCACTGAACTCTTCCTGAAACTGATCTCCTGACCTGAACTGTCCTCTTTATGGTGCTTGCTCATGTAAATCTAAGACATATAAGATAAGAATTCAAAACCATTCATTTTGGAGTAGAAATTACTTCGAGTCTCTGATGAAGATACTCAAAGGCTTCCCTTAGAAGTGGTTTGTAAAGATGTTTGTGAATTGTTCTTTTGTGCCCACATATTCAACTCTAATGTTATTTTCTGCAACCTATTCCTGTAGAAAGTGATACTTGATTGGAATGTGCTTTGTCTTGGAGTGCATCACCAGGTTATTTGAGATACTAATGGCTCTTGTATTATCACAATAGATTGGAATGGGCTCATAATACTTAACCTGTATATCTGTCATAGTTTGTTTCATCCATAGAAACTGTGTACAACATGTTGCTACTGCAATATACTCTACTTCGGCTATAGATAAGAATAATGATGGTTGTTTCTTGCTTATCCATGATACTAAACACTCACCCAAGTAGAACATTGCTCCACTGGTGCTTTGTCGGTCATCAATTAAACCTTCCCAATTTGCATTTGTGTAGGCAATACATGATAGATCCTTTGCTTGTGGATACCATAATCCAAACTCTTTTGTTCCTTTGAGATATCTGAAAATCCTCTTCACTTCTACGACATGTGATTCCTTTGGTGCTACTTGAAATCGTGCCACCTGTCCAATTGCCTACATTACATCTAGTATAATCTTAAGATACTAATCATTGACCTATATTGCCTCTAGTTTGTAGACTTTGAATCATCATATTTGCTTATCTTGCAACTGGTTTGCATAGGAGTGGTAACAATTTTGCAATCTTCCATTCCAAACGTCTTTAACATTTCTCTGATATACTTAGTTTGAGAAATAAAAAATCCTTGGTTTCTTTGACGTATCTAAAGACCCAAAAAGAATGATAGTTCTTCGAGTAATGACATTTCAAATTCATTCTACATATCCTTTGCAAATTTTTGTCTTAAACTGTCATATTTGCTTCCAAAAATAATATCATCAACATAAACTTCAATTAATAAAATACTATCTTGAGTTACCCTGATGTATAGATTGTTGTCTGCACTTCCTTTTCTGAACCCTTCCTGTTGTAGATATTTATCTAGTCTAGAGTATCGTGCTCTAGGAGCCTGTTTTAGACCATACAAGGATTTCTTCAATTTACAAACATAATCTATGTTCTCTAACAACTGAAATCCTTCTGGTTGTTCATTGTAGACTTCTTCTTTAAGTTCCCCATTCAGAAAATTTGATTTCACATCCATCTGATAGACTTTAATATTCTTGGAGCATGCATAAGTTAAAAGCAATCGGATTGCTTCCATTTTGGCAACTGGGGAAAATGTCTCTTCAAATTCGATTCCTAAAACCTGTGCATATCCTTTACATACCAATCTAGCTTTGTTCCTTGTAACATGTCCATCTTCATTCAATTTATTTCTAAATACCCACTTTGTTCCAATCACATTCTTATTCTTTGGTCTTGGAACCAATTTCCAAGTGTCATTCTTCTCTATTTGATCCAATTCTTCATCCATGGCCTTATTCCAAAATTCATCCTTCCTGGCCTCTTCAAAATAGTGTAGTTCAATCGTAGATGAGAGCGCTAGGTGCATTTGTTCTGGTGAATAGATTCTTCTTCTAGTCTCAACTCTTGCAGCTTTGTTTCTGATAATCTGATATGAAGGATGATTCTTTTGTACTCGTTTGCTACGTGTCTTTGGAGGCACTTGCTGAACTTTGTCTTTTACTTCTATTTGATCTTCTTCATCTTCCCCTTCTACTTCTTCTTCATCTTCTGCTTCTCCTTCATAAAGTTGTTCCATTGATTCATTTTCTTCTTCCTTTAATTCTCTTCCACCCGTTTCATCAATTGTTACATTGATGCTTTCCACAAATTTGTTCAACCTCATATTGTAACACTTGTATGATTTCCTTGTACTTGAGTAACCAACAAGTACTCATTTTTCCACATGAGAGTCAAAATTTATCATTCTTCCATCTTTTCTTTTGATGTAGCATTTGCTTTCAAATACTCTAAAGTGTTTCACATTTGTTGGTCTTCCTTTACATAGCTTGTAGGGATTTTTTTCATTATTGTTTTTGAGAATTACTCTGTTTTGAATGTGAACTAATGTATGCACTGCATGTTTCCAAAAAATATCTGTCAATTTGGAATCCATTAGCATTTTATGAGCCATTTATTGTATAATTAACATCCATAATGTTCATTTGTCTCTGAATGACTCTCTGAACCAATATATGAATCCATGCTTTCATCCACTGTCATATATCTGACCAAACCTGCTAAGTGTTCTTACAAATCTATCTCTGTCCATACTGTCCAAGACTCTACTGCACAACTGTCCATAATGTTGACCCATTTATTACCATACTATCATGAAGTCTTCACTACTACAACTGATTGTACTTTTGTTAACTGACTGCTATGGATCTGTCTTCTCAAACTCTACAAGCTACTCAAAGGATGGTTCTTTGGTCTGTCACAACTATCACATAGACCCCCCCTGTCTAATATTCATATTACTTGGGAGTCTCTAAGCTAGATGGATCAGAACAATTCCTTCCCTGATGTGTATTCATCATCATCTTCATTAGTAGATTCATCATCTCTCTACGCTCTGATTTATTTCTTTCTATCTATGGATTCATCTTTCACTACAATGCCTAAAAGTACAATCTCTTGAACATGTTCCTTATTTACTTGTCCTTCTTTTCTTTCATTTATTTTCCAAACCTTTATATATCTGACATCTTTCCTTTTCTCTGTAAAACTTTCTTTATCACATCTATTTCCAATCTTGCGATCTCTAGGACCTAGTCTTTGTTCACCTGTTCTTCGTGTTTTGAACAATCACTGTCAACATACCAACCACACTTATTCTACATAGCTTGTAGAGTGAGTGTGCATTCTTCATTGCTATACTAATTCTTCTTTCTTATCCATGTTTTCTTCTGAGGCTCCTATCTGTGACTGTTATTTTTCGATTGTGGTTCTCTAGGAAGGACTGTCATTCTACAATCTTTGGCCATGTGTTCAAAGTTATTGCACTTGTAGCATTCCACTTGAGTGCTCAATGATTCAAGCTTGTTGTAGCTTCTTCTCTGTGTTTCACTAGGCCTTCTTGGATACCATTTTGTGTATGACTTTCAAAGTTGTTTATATTCCTTCTATTAGCTCTACAACTTACAACTTTATGTCCAAAATTATTGCATGCATAACATAAAACCAAAAACAATATAGTTTGATAGCTGGGAGTTGAAGATATTTTTAAAGGAGTTACTCTTATGAATCCTTCTTCTTCCTAAGGCATATTTGTTTCTTTTGGTCATCGATTATGAAATCTGAATCTTTTCGGTGGAGAAGTGTCCCTGTAATCTTCCTTGTAGGTATTCCTATCCCCTTTGATTGTTTATGGATAAATTTTTTGATATGTTTCTTGTTCTGTTTCTTTGGAGCTTGATGCCTTTTTTGTCTAATTGTATCCAAGTCTGGACTTGTCATGATTAGGCCATTGACTACTGATAATGTCATCCAAAAATTTTGAGTTGTTCTGCATAATTTTGTTTTGAAGATCCTTTCTCAATGTGACAATCTCTACTTCCAAATTTCCAATGATCTTGTCTCTTTCTTCCAACTGTTCTTTAAGTGCTTCTTCAATTGTTTTATATTATTCTATTTGAACCTTCAATTCCGTGATGATATTCTCTAGTTCTTGAGTGTCTTCTTTATTGTCTAGTTCTGCTTGTAGCTTCTTGTTTTTCCTCTTTTCTCTTTGTATAACTTCTATGGTAGTCAATAATTCTTCTCGGTAGTCAACTTCTTCCTCTTCATATTCTTCTTTGGTGTCTTCTTTATCAGATTCTTCTACTTCCATGAATATAACTCTTTATGTCTCACTGTCACTAACTTCATCTTCGTCTGATGAGGAGATGTCTTCTTTGGTGCATAAGTTTTTCTTAAAAACTTTCTTTGTGGTTCTTTTTCCTTTATATGTTTGTTTTCTATTTGATTAATCTTCATCATTCCCCTTATTTTTCTTATGAGGAAATTTGTTAGAAAAATGACCAATATCATCACAATTAAAACAAATCAATGGAAGCTTATATTTATATCTTTCGTTGGTTCTCTTATTCAATCTCTTGACAAATTTGGCCTTTATTCATCATCTTCCAAGGTGTCACTGCTACTGCTATGTTCTTTTTCTTTTTGCTTTCCCTTTTGCTTTGAACTTTTGGATGCTTTGAAAACTACTTCTTTTATATCTGGATTTTCCTGTCCAGTTCTCATTTCATTTCTAGTGCTAAAATCTTAGGATCAATTCCCATAGGAAGAGATCTTAGTACCTTTTGAACAATTATAGATTCTTTAATTTCTTCTCTCAATCCTATGATTGCATTTATTGTTTCATCGACTCATAAGAATTAAGCCGCAATATTCTCATATTCCTTCATCTTTAGTTGATCGAACTGACCTCTGTAAGTTTGAAGCTTTGCTTCGTTGAATTTTGAATGTCCTTCATAAATATTTTTAAGTTTGTCCCAAATATCTTTAGAGGATTTACAATGCATAACTTTGGTGTATACCGATTCACCAAGACCATTCAGAAGTTCATTTGTAGCTTTGGAATTATTTTGACCGAGTTTTATTGCTCTTTCACTTGTTGGCAGAACTACTGGTTCTTTGTATCCATCTACTATAGATTGTCGAATTTCAAATCCATGTGCCTGTATATATGTTTTCATCCTTCTTCTCCAGAATGCATACTTTTGTCCATAAAACTATGGTATTTCATGTTTATACATGTTTTTGCTCTCCATGATCTACCTTTCAATGGTTAAATTGATTCTTGAGGAACCGGCTCTGATCCCAATTGTTGGATTACTAAGAAGGGGGGTGAATCAGTAATAGAGCAATTCAATCCTTTTTAACCACAAAATGCAAGTGTTATATCAATGTAACATTATCATCCAATAGTTGCAGAGTAAATAAACAATGAACAAATGAGAAATCATACACATACATAGTACACCAGTGTTTTTACGTGGAAACCCAAAGTAGGAGAAAACCACATAATTCTTTTTCTTATATGTCTTTAAGAATTACATTCATTGGAAGCACCAACTTCCTTTGTTTTCCACCTGTAATTGGAAGGAGGCTCCAACCCCCTATTTTCTCAGGATACAACCTAAGGGAAGCTCCATCTCCCCAATTCTTTGGATGCAACCGGAAGGAGGCTACAACCCCCTATGTTCTCCGACTACAACCGGAAGGTGGCTACAACCACCTGTCCTTGCCTCGTCCAATCGCTCTGATGTAGAAGTAGAATTATGGAACCACTATCATACTATCATTGTGAGATATACCATTGTACAATTGTACCAACCTGTACCATTGACCTACATCCAATATGTACTACTTCCCTGCAATCAACCTGTACCTGAACTGAACATGTATTAAACAAAAGACAACAGATACACGACCTATAGTTCTACAACTTGCATATGTACACTCCCTATTTGTACAAAAACCTACGTATGTACGCATCATGTCTGTTATGCAACCTACGTATGTATTCTGAAACTAGGGATACACAACCTGTAGTTCTGCAACATGCGTATGTACACTCCCTGTCTATACAAAAGTCTGCATATGTACGTGTCATGTCTATTATGCAGCTTGTGTATACCTTATGAAAAATGGGGTTTTATTTTTTATGAAAACCTCTGATACTCTGCAACTTCTTTCACATAGATCTGCAACCTATCATTGTATCCAGACTGTAACTGTACCTTATGCATGCCTCCTCATACATAACCTTTACCCAAAAACTCTATATCTCTCTCTAGTCATGTGCCATATAAGGGTGTGTAATCATGAAAAAGTATAATAACCCTCACATGATCTAGACATCAAATCCTTTATGATATTCAACCTCTGAATACATCAACCACTTCACAAATATAAGCTCTCAACCATGTACCACAAAAACCCTTTTCCATATGCCAAGAAATAAAGATGTGACTTCACTCTAGCAAGAGGTATCAATGATAAATATTGATTATACCAACACTATATTTCTGTAGATATGACTTATACAGAAGATCCCATACAACCACTAATCTTTCTAGGGATAATCCTCAAGTCTCCATAACCATTTCTCATGCATACATCAAAATCCAACTACTCATAGAAATAAGACATACCTTTTGAACCAGTGGATAGATCTGATGTATCTGATCACTGTAGACCTTCCTGAGAGCTTGATCTTAGAATCTAGAACCTCGACATCTTCATATTCTCAAGTTTCTATGGCTTTACCCTCATGTACATGCCCTAATACACTTCCATCCCACATATGTACCGACCCTGATACACTCTTAGTCCATGTACACCTCATATATTAAGGGTTTTTAGTATTCGTTGTAATTCTGAAACTTTCGTCGTCAACCCTTCATGCTACCTCATACTTTAACAACTTCAGATGTATCAATGAGTACTTGCAATAAGCCTTACACAACATTAGATATTCAATGTGTCCAAGTGTGATTAAATGAGAGAGTCTTGCCTCTTATTTATATTTTCATGTATCATCCTCAAGGGGTTACCTTTTAACCATCTTAGCCCACTTTCCTTATTTTAGGGTTAACCCACTTATAACCACTTGTCCACTTAACTTATCCACTTTTCATAGTTAATAAGTTCTCCATTAACTTTATTATTGAAATAATTTATTTTGTATCCTCTTTGACTTATAGTACACTCATCACTTCACTTTATTATTTAAATAATTTCTTCTTTGCAAGCACTTTGACTACTTTGACCTTTTGGGGCTTCTAGATGACTCATGAGGGTTCTCCAACTTCACATGGTCATAACTCTCTAACCGTGAGGAGTTATGTGACATTCCACATACCACCATAAATGGCATGAAATGTAATATTCATATAGAATAGTCTTACCTGCAAATATATCAAAAATCATACCATTATCCATAAAAAAAACTTGGGTCCATTACCTAAACCTTTGTGCTACCAGAATTTGCTACTAGACTTTCTTCAGGGGTTGACATCAATGACAACCAACCCAATTAATCAAGAGTTTAGTCTTAGCTCGGGGGTGACCCACTACTGAGAGTTTTGAGAAGTGTGGCCTAAGGATGAGAGGAATGTGGAATATCTACATGCAGTTGGTGATATTTTTACCAAGATAAGTGTCAATTGTGTGTTGAATTACATGTTGCATTATTATGTATCCGTTTATTTTTATGGTTTTTTCCTGTCTGTGTTGCATGTGTATTTTTATTAGTATTATTTTCATCCATGTGGTGGGATCAAATCGTGTAAGTGCAACACATTAAAGAGAAAAATGTTACTTGGAGGGACTTCAAGAAGTATTTTGAAAAGAAATATCTTACTAAAAGATACTATGAAAAGAAAATGAAAGAGTTCTTTGAACTCAAATTTGGGAGTATGACCATAGATGAATATGAAAGAAGGTTTTTAGAACTGTTGAAGTATGTTTCTTTCATCAAGGATGAGACAATTAAGATTCAATGGTATTTGAGTGGATTTCCATCATTCATCAGTGACAAAATACAATATGGTATCAGAGCTCCATTTTTCAACACTGAACCTGAATGGGCCGAGCAAGTTGAATTGAAGTGAAATTTCACAGAGAATTGTTTTTGAAGTGACAAAATTTCAAGTTACAGTGCGTCCATGGTAATAATCAGAAGTAATTGCGTGGAATTGGGAAAAAACCCCCAATTTATGTTGTTAAATTCATGAGAAATTTGAGAAATTTGGCCAAGTGGTGAGATACTCTTAATTTAATATCTGTTCTAGCAAATTCAGACCTGGAATTGGTTGAATTTGAAGTTTTAGAGAAGCCACAAGAGATGGAGCAAGATTAGTTGATTAAAATTCTCAATTTGTGAATTGAGTTTGGGAAAAATTTGTTCCAGGAATTTCAACCAACATCGATTTGTTGTTGAAGAGGTTGAATTGGTAATGCTTTTACCAAGATAAGTGTCAATTGTATGTTAAATTACACACTGCATTATTATGTATGCGTTTATTTTTATGGGTTTTTCCTGTGTGTGTTGCATGTGTATTTTTATTAGTATTCTATATGAATCTGTGCATTTGCATAATGTATTTGTCTGTTTTAAGTTATATATATAAAGTTACGCAAGAATTTTTGTGTGTATATGTTTTAATTTTGTATACAGTTCAAAATTTTTATGTGGCATAGCCCAGTTGAATATTGGGGATGCTACAATATGGTATCAGAACTACAAAGCCTAATCCTACATTTGATTAAAAAATATTAAAAAATATTCAAAATTAATTGAACTCCCAAAACAACCACACTACTAATTGGAATGAATGATAAGGTTAACAAAGACCATAATGATGGAAAACACTTACAGTGATAATGAATATGAGAAAGGC
This sequence comes from Picea glauca, assembly GCA_000966675.3. Classification (NCBI taxonomy): domain Eukaryota; kingdom Viridiplantae; phylum Streptophyta; class Pinopsida; order Pinales; family Pinaceae; genus Picea; species Picea glauca. The sequence continues at coordinate 359,292 of JZKD02S1742034.1, read as the reverse complement.
CTTGTTTTATACCTCCCCATAGAAAGCTTAGATTTAGCTTTGAACATTTGAAAGTATATTTTGTTTAACATTGCTTTGATAGTAACAATTCATTTAACTTGAAAGTATATTTTGTTTTATGATAACAATTCATTTTTTAAAATAAATTTGAATAAAAATATAAATTGTAAATTTGAATGAACGTATAAATTGTGGTAAAATGTTATTTATAAATAGATTTTTTTCATTGAAACAATTAATTATATATTAAAATAGTGTTGTAATTTTATTTATAACTTAGTATGCAGATAAGCACATGACATGTCTCGATTGTAATAACCATTATCGATTGCAACAACAGGTTTTGATAGCAACAACTATTCAACTCGTTGCTATTGACTCCAATTCTAAGAAACTCGTCGCTACCTCTACAATAAGAGGTTGAATTGATCGACCAATGATAATACAAAAAATTCATTTAAATATTTTTAAAAAATATAAAAAATCAACCGAGTAATTGTGAAACTTTGGAAAGTCTCATGGTCAATGCATGAACTAATAACAATCAAAGGATGTATCTATCGTTATATACCATGTCGCAACAGACACAATAGTTTGAGAAATAAAAAATCCTTGGTTGCTTTGACGTATATGAAGACCCAAAAAGAAGGATAGTTCTTTGAGTAATGACATTTCAAATTCATTCTGCATATCCTTTGCAATTTTTTGTCTTAACCTGTCATATTTGCTTCCAAAAATAATATCATCAACATAAACTTCAATTAATAAAATACTATCTTGAGTTACCCTGATGTATAGGTTGTTGTCTGCACTTCCTTTTCTGAACCCTTCCTATTGTAGATATTTATCCAGTCTAAAGTACCATGCTCTACAAGCCTGTCTTAGACCATACAAGGCCTTCTTCAATTTACAAGAATAATCTACGTTCTTTGACAACTGAAATCCTTCTGGTTGTTCATTGTAGACTTCTTCTTTAAGTTCCCTATTCAGAAAAGCTGATTTCACATCCATCTGATACACTTTAATATTATTGGAGCATACATAAGTTAAAATCTACTAGATTGCTTCCATTCTAGCAACTGGGGAAAATGTCTCTTCAAATTTGATTCCTACAACCTGTCCATATCCTTTACATACCAATCTAGTTTTGTTCCTTGTAACATGTCCATCTTCATTCAATTTATTTCTAAATACCCACTTTGTTCCAATCACATTCTTATTCTTTGGTCTTGGAACCAATTTCCAAGTGTCATTCTTCTCTATTTGATCCAATTCTTCATCCATGGCCTTATTCCAAAATTCATCCTTGTTGGCCTCTTCAAAACAATTTGGTTCAATCATAGATGAAAGCGCTAGGTGCATTTGTTCTGGTGAACAGATTCTTCTTCTAGTCTCAACTCTTGCATCTTTGTTTCTGATAATCTGATATGAAGGATGATTCTTTTGTACTCATTTTCTAGGTGTCTTTGGAGGCACTTGCTGAACTTTCTCTTCTACTTCTATCTGATCTTCTTCATCTTCCCCTTCTACTTCTTCTTCATCTTCTGCTTCTCCTTCATAAAGTTGTTCCATTGATTCATTTTCTTCTTCCTTTAATTCTCTTCCACCCATTTCATCAATTGTTACATTGATGCTTTCCACAAATTTGTTCAACCTCATATTGTAGCACTTGTATGATTTCCTTGTACTTGAGTAACCAACAAGTACTCCTTTGTCCACACGAGAGTCAAACTTTATCATTTTGTCATCTTTTCTTTTGATGTAGCATTTTCTTCCAAATACTCTGAAGTGTTTCACATTTGTTGGTCTTCCTTTACATAGCTTGTAGGGATTTTTGTCATTGTTGTTTCTGAGAATTACTCTGTTTTGAATGTGAAATAATGTATGCACTGCATGTTTCCAAAAAATATCTGTCAATTTGAAATCCATTAGCATTGTATGAGCCATTTCTTGTATAATTAACATCCATAATGTTCATTTGTCTCTGAACGACTCTCTGAACCAATATATGAATCCATGCTTTCATCCACTGTCATATATTTGACCAAACCTGCTAAGTGTTCTTACAAATCTATCTCTGTCCATACTGTCGAAGACTCTACTGCACAACTGTCCATAATGTTGACCCATTTATTACCATACTATCATGAAGTCTTCACTACTACAACTGATTGTACTTCTGTTAACTGACTACTATGGATCTGTCTTCTCAAATTTTGCAAGCTACTCAAAGGATGGTTCTTTGGTCTATGAAAACTATCACATAGACCCCCCCTGTCTAATATTCATATTACTTGGGAGTCTCTAAGCTAGATGGATCAAAACAATTCATGCCCTGATGTGTATTCATCATCATCTTCATTAGTAGATTCATCATCTCTCCGTGCTCTGATTTATTTCTTTCTGTCTATGGATTCATCTTTCACTACAATGCCTAAAAGCACAATCTCTTGAACATGTTCCTTATTTACTTGTCCTTCTTTTCTTTCATTTATTTTCCAAACCTTTATATATCTGACATCTTTCCTTTTCTTTGTAAAACTTTCTTTATCACATTTATTTCCAATCTTGCAATCTCTAGGACCTGGTCTTTGTTCACCTATTCTCCATGTTTTGAACAATCACTGTCAACATACCAACCACACTTATTCTGCTTAGCTTGTAGAGCGAGTGTGCATTCTTCATTGCTATACTAATTCTTATTTCTTATCCATGTTTTCTTCTGAGGCTCCTATCTGTGACTGTTATTGTTCTGTTGTGGTTCTCTAGGAGGGACTATCATTCTACAATATTTGGCCATGTGTTCAAAGTTATTACACTTGTAGCATTCCACTTCAGTGCTCAATGATTCAAACTTGTTGTAGCTTCTTCTCTGTGTTTCACTAGGCCTTCTTGGATACCATTTTGTGTATGACTTTCAAAGTTGTTTATATTCCTCCTATTAGCTCTACAACTTACAACTTTATGTCCAAAATTATTGCATGCATAACATAAACCCAAAAACAATATATTTTGATAGCTGGGAGTTGAAGATATTTTTAAAGGAGTTACTCTTATGAATCCTTCTTCTTCCCGAGGCCTATTTGTTTCTTTCGGTCATCGATTATGAAATCTGAATCTTTTCGGTGGAGAAGTGTCCCTGTAATCTTCCTTGTAGGTATTCCTATCCCCTTTGATTGTTTATGGATAATTTTTTTGATATGTTTCTTGTTTTGTTTCTTTGGAACTTGATCCCTTTTCTATCTGATTGTATCCAAGTCCGGACTTGTCATGATTAGGCCGTTGACTACTGATAATGTCATCCAAAACTTTTGAGTTGTTCTGCATAATTTTGTTTTGAATATCCTTTCTCAATGTGACAATCTCTACTTCCAAATTTCCAATGATCTTGTCACTTTCTTCCAACTGTTCTTTAAGTGCTTCTTCAATTATTTTATATTCTTCTATTTGAACCTTCAATTTCGTGATGGTATTCTCTAGTTCTTGAGTGTCTTCCTTATTGTCTAGTTCTACTTGTAGCTTCTTGTTTTTCCTCTTTTCTCTTCGTATAACTTCTATGGTAGTCAATAATTCTTCTCGGTAGTCAACTTCTGCCTCTTCATATTCTTCTTCGGTGTCTTATTTATCAGAGTTTTCTACTGCCATGAATAGAATTCTTTATGTCTCACTGTAACTAACTTCATCTTTATATGATGAGGAGATGTCTTCTTTGGTGCATAAGTTTTTCTTAAAAACTTTCTTTGTGGTTCTTTTGCCTTTATATGTTTGTTTTCTATTTGATTAATCTTCATCATTCCCCTTATTTTTCTTATGAGGAAATTTGTTAGAAAAATGACCAATTTTATCACAATTAAAACAAATCAATGGAAGCTTACATTTATATCCGTTGTTGGTTCTCTTGTTCAATCTCTTGACAAATTTGGCCATTTATTCATCATCTTCCGATATGTCACTGCTACTGCTATGTTTTTTCTTTTTTCTTTCCCTTTTTATTTGACCTTTTAGATGCTTTGAAAGCTACTTCTTTTATATCTAGATTTTCATGTTCAGTTCTCATTTCATATGATGTGAAGATTCCATGTAGTTCATCCATGCTTATTGAGTATAGATCTGCTCTTTCTTCTAGTGCTGAAATCATAGGATCAAATCTCATAGGAAGAGATCTTAGTACCTTTTGAACATTTACAGATTCTTTAATTTCTTCTCTCAATCCTATGATTGCATTTACTGTTTCATTGACTTGTAAGAAGTAAGCTGCAATATTCTCATCTTCCTTCATCTTTAGTTGTTCGAACTGACCTCTGTAAGTTTGAAGCTTTGCTTCGTTGAATTTTGAATGTCCTTCATAAATATTTTTAAGTTTGTCCCAAATATCTTTAAAGGATTTACAATGCATAACTTTGGTGTATACCAATTCACCAAGACCATTCAGAAGTGCATTTGTAGATTTGGAATTATTTTGACTGAGTTTTATTGCTCTTTCACTTGTTGGTGGAACTACTGGTTCTTTGTATCCATCTACTACAGATTGTCAAATTTCAAATCGATGTTCCTGTATATATGTTTTCATCCGTCTTCTCCAGAATGCATACTTTTATCCATAAAACTATGGTATTTCATGTTTATACATGTTGTTGCTCTCCATGATGTACCTTTGAGTGGTTAAATTGATTTTTGAGGAACCGGCTCTGATCCCAATTGTTGGATTACTAAGAAGGGGGGTGAATCAGTAATAAATCAGCAATTCAATCCTTTTTAACCACAAAATGCAAGTGTTATATCAATGTAGCATTATCATCCAATAGTTGCAGAGTAAATAAACAATGAACAAATGAGAAATCATACACATACATAGTACACCA
>JZKD02S1742034.1:333892-354380 GCA_000966675.3 Picea glauca | reverse complement strand
TTTTACGTGGAAACTCAAAGCGAAAGAAAACCACATAATTATTTTTCTTATATGTCTTTAAGAATTACATTCATTGGAAGCACCAACTTTTTTTGTTTTCCACCTACAATCGGAAGGAGGATTCAACCCCCTATTTTTTCAAGATACAACCTAAGGGAAGCTCCAACTCCCCAATTCTTTGGATACAGTCAGAAGGAGGATACAACCCCCTATGCTCTCCGGCTACAACCGAAAGGTGGCTAAAACCACCCGTGCTTGCCCCATCCAATCGCCCTGACGTAGAAGTAGAATTATGAAACCACTATCATACTATCACTGTGAGATATACCATTGTACAATTGTACCAACCTGTACCACTGACCTACATCCAATATGTACTACTTCCCTGCAATCAACCTGTACCTAAACTGAACATGTATCAAACAAAATACAACAGATATGCGACCTGTAGTTCTGCAACTTGTGTATGTACACTCCCTATTTGTACAAAAACCTATGTATGTACGCATCCTGTCTGTTATGAAACCTGTGTATGTATTCTAAAACTAGGGATACATGAACTGTAGTTCTGAAACATGCGTATCTACACTCCCTATCTATAAAAAAGTTTTCATATGTACACGTCATGCCTATTATGCAGCCTGTGTATACCTTCTAAAAAATAGGGTTTTATTTTTTTATGAAAACTTCTGATCCTCTGCAACTTCTTTCGCATAGATATGCAACCTGTCACTATATCCAGACTGTAATTGTACCCTGTGCATGCCTCCTCATACATAAATTTTACCCAAAAACTCTATATCTCTCTCTAGTCATGTGCCATATAAGTGTGTGTAATCATGAAAAAGTATAATAACCCTCACATGATCTAGACATCAAATCCTTTCTGATATTCAACCTCTAAATACATCAACCACTTCACAAATATAAGCTCTCAACCATGTACCACAAAAACCCTTTTCCATATGCCAAGAAATAAAAGATGTGACTTCACTCTAGCAAGAGGTATCAATGATAAATATTGATTATACCAACACTGTATTTTTGTAGATATGATTTATATAGAAGATCCCATACAACCACTAATCTTTCTAGGGAGAATCCTCAAGTCTCCATAACCATTTCTCATCCATATATAAAAATCCAACTATTCATAGAAATAAGACATACCTTTTGAACCAGTGGATAGATCTGATGTATCTGATCACTGTAGACCTTCTCGGGAGCTTGATCTCAAAATCTAGAACCTCGACATCTTCATATTCTCAAGTTTCTATGGATTTACCCTCATGTACACACCCTAATACACTTCCATCCCGTGTATGTATGCACCCTAATACACTGTTAGCCCACGTACACCTCATAAATTAGGGTTTTTTAGTATTTGTTGTAATTCCAAAAATTTTGTCGTCAACCCTTCGTGCTACTTCATACTTTCACAACTTCAAATGTATCAATGAGTACTTGCAATAAGCCTTACACAACAGTAGATATTCAATGTGTCCAAGTGTGATTAAATGAGAGAGTCTTGCCTCTTATTTATATTTTCATGTAGCATCCTCAAGGGGTTACCTTTTAACCATCTTAACCCACTTTCCTTATTTTAGGGTTAACCCACTTATAACCACTTGTCCACTTAACTTAACCACTTTCCATAATTAATAAGTTCTCCATTAACTCTATTATTTAAATATTTTCTTTTGCATCCTCTTTGACTTATAGTACACTCATCACTTCACTTTATTACTTAAATAATTTCTTCTTTGCAAACACTTTGACTACTTTGACCTTTTGGGGCTTCTAGATGACTCATGAGGGTTCTCCAACTTCACATGGCCATAAATATCTAACCGTGAGGAGTTATGTGACGTTCCACATACCACCGTAAATGGCATGAAATGTAATGTCCATCTAGAATAGTATTACCTGTGAATATATCAAAAATCATACCATTATCCATAAAAAAAACTTGGGTCCATTACCCAAACCTTTGTGCTACCAGAATTTGCTACCAGACTTTCTTAAAGGGTTGACATCAATGACAACCAACCCAATTAATCAACAATTTAGTCTTAGCTCGAGGGTGACCCACTGCTGAGAGTTTTGAGAAGTGTGGCCTAAGGATGAGAGGAATGTGGAATATCTACACGCAGTTGGTGATAGTTTTACCAAAATAAGTGTCAATTGTGTGTTGAATTGCATGCTGCATTATTATGTATGCGTTTATTTTTATGGTTTTTTCCTGTGTGTTGCATGTGTAATTTTATTGGTATTATTTTCATCCATGTGGTGGGATCAGCTCGTGCAGGTGCAACACATTAAAGAGAAAAATGTTACTTGGAGGGACTTCAAGAAGTATTTTGAAAAGAAATATCTGACTAAAAGATACTATGAAAAGAAAATGAAAGAGTTCTTTGAACTCAAATTTGGGAGTATGACCATAGATGAATATGAAATAAGGTTTTTAGAACTGTTGAAGTATGTTTCTTTCATCAAGGATGAGACAATTAAGATTCAAAGGTATTTGAGTGGATTGCCATCATTCATCAGTGACAAAATACAATATGGTATTAGAGCTCCAGTTTTCAACACTGAACTTGAATGGGCCGAGCAAGTTGAATTGAAGTGAAATTTCACAGAGAATTGTTTTCAAAGTGGAAAAATTTCAAGTTACAATGCGTCCATGGTAATAATCAGAAGCAATTGCGTGGAATTGGGAAAAAAAACCAATTTATGTTGTTAAATTCATGAGAAATTTGAGAAATTTGGCCAAGTGGTGAGATATTCTTAATTTAATATCTGTTCTAGCAAATTCAGACCTGCAATTGGTTGAATTTGAAGTTTCAGAGAAGCCATGAGAGATGGAGCGAGATTAGTTGATTAAAATTCTCAATTTTTGAATTGAGTTTGAGAAAAAATTGTTCCAGGAATTTCAACCAACATCGATTTGTTGTTGCAGAGGTTGAATTGGTGATGCTTTTACCAAGATAAGTGTCAATTGTATGTTAAATTACACACTACATTATTATGTATGTGTTTATTTTTATGGGCTTTTCTTGTGTATATTGCATGTGCATTTTTATTAGTATTCTGTATGAATCTGTGCATTTGCATAATGTATTTGTCTGTTTTAAATTATATATATAAAGTTCCGTAAGAGTTTTTCTGTGTATATGTTTTAATTTTGTATACAGTTTAAATTTTTTATATGGCATAGACCAATTAAATACTAGGGATGCTATAATATGGTATCAGAACTACAAAGCCTAATCCTACATTTGATTAAAAAATATTATTAAATATTCAAAATTAATTGAACTCCCAAAACAACCACACTACTAATGGGAATGAATGATAAGGTTAACAAAGACCATAATGATGGAAAACACTTACGGTGATAATGAATATGAGAAAGGCCTTGTTTTATACCTCCCCATAGAAAGCTTAGATTTAACTTTGAACATTTGAAAGTATATTTTGTTTAACGTTGCTTTGATAGTAACAATTCATTTAACTTGAAAGTTTGAAAGTATATTTTGTTTTATGATAACTATTCATTTTTTTAAATAAATTTGAATAAAAATATAAATTGTAAATTTGAATGAACGTATAAATTGTGGTAAAATGTTATTTATAAATAGGTTTTTTTCATTAAAACAATTAATTATATATTAAAATAGTGTTGTAATTTTATTTATAAATTAGTATGCAGATAAGCACATGACATGTCTCGATTCTAATAACCATTATCGATTGCAACAACAGGTTTTGATAGCAACAACTATTCAACTCGTTGCTATTGACTCCAATTCTAAGAATCTCGCCGCTACCTCTACAATAAGAGGTTGAATTGATCGACCAATGATAACACAAAAAATTCATTTAAATATTTTTTAAAAATATAAAAAATCAACCGAGTAATTGTGAAACTTTGGAAAGTCTCATGGTCAATGCATGAACTAATAACAATCAAAGGATGTATTTAACGTTATATACTATGTCGCTACAGACACAATACTTATAATAATATAAAATTTGTACAAAATATATTTTGTTTTCATGATAATCATTCATCTAATTTAAACAAATTTGAATGAAAGCATAAATTGTGGTAAAATGTCATGTTATTTATTTATAAATAGGTTTTTTTTTAAATTGAAACAATTATTTTTATATTAAAATGGTGTTGTAACTTTATTGTATAATGTAATAATATAAAATTTGTATAAGGTATATTTTGTTTTCATGATAATCATTCATTTAATTTAAATAAATTTGAATGAAAGCACAAATTGTGGCAGAATGTTATTTATAAATAGATTTTTTTTAATTGAAATAATTAAATTTATATTAAAATGATATTGTAATTTTACTGTATAACATAATAATATAAAATGTGTATTTGTTATGATATAGTAGTAATAAAATTATTACAAAATTTTAAAATCATCAAAATTAGTATTGTTTTATAAAGAAAATTAAAAAAATTGATTTTAATGGTATATTTTTTATTAAATTATCTTAAATTAATATTGTTCTATAAAATATAGAAAAAACTAGATGGGACCATTTATGTGGCTCTAATTATCCAATATAGATGGTTATGTGGCTCTTTTCTTCTTAATATGGGTATTCAAGTTACTTGGTAGGTCAGATTTTATTTATCTCACACATTTCATTATGTGAATTGATATTTTCACTATTGAAGTTTATATATTGAGAAGATCGTTATGTCATTATTCATCCATTGGTATGTATCATCCATTTTGATGGTAGCTTAATACAAATCCTTATTTCTTGTGGATTAATCATTATGGATATTATAGACATCTATGCTTGACGAGTCTTGGAGTTTTATTGTCATATTATTTGGAGATTAATAAAGTGATTTATGCCCAATGGTGGATGTCTCCCATACACATGGTAGGGGGTTTAACATTATAAGTTTTGGTTTTCTTGTGTTTTCTTCTCTTGATTTTCTTATGATAATGGTGCATGCTTAAGATATTAGATGGTTATTGATTGAGGAATATTTTATTTATTTTCTAACATGGTACCTGGGCGTGATGTGCTAACATGTTTGCTAAAGAAATTTAAGATGAAAGAATACAAGTCTACTACTACAGAAATTGAGATAGGAACTAAGTTAATCGGTAACCTTAATTTTTAAAACTTTGATGGTACACAATATGGACAACTAGTGCTCGCATGCAAGGATCACAATGGATAAATAGAGAGGAGTATGTGTGCATGTGTCGGGACAAAAGGATATTGCAATTCATGCATGTGGAGAAAAATTAACAATTGAAGTATTTTTTTTTTTTTTTTTATAATGTCATTTATCCCACATGGACAAAAACACTAAAAGAATCATTGCCTTATATTTGAATTTGATCACTTATGCAATAAGAAAAAGAGCTACTGTGAATTATCCAATAAGTGGTATATTGTAAATGCATGTGAATTGTAATGCTAAATATTGATGCCTTGGTGGCAGAATATAACATTTTCAGGAGCCAAAATTGCAAAATAAGGGATTTTGACTTTGATGCCTTGGTAGCATAATATAATTTTTCCAAGAGATTAAACGAGCTTGGAGAAGAAACCATGTTTCTCTTTTGTAAAAGAAGATTTATCTTTTTGTAATCTTTTGAAAGGAGAAGTGAGAGAGGCTTATTGAAACCTCATTAAAAAGGATAATCTTTCCTCGTTGAAAAGAAGATAATCACATATCATTTTTTTTAATAAAACTATACATTTTCTTTTATGTGTCTTAGACCTATCCCAAAATCAAAATAAGGGGGTATACAGAAGTTATTTTTAATGGATGGTGGATGTTTTCTTTTAAATGATTGATGGTGGATATTGTATGTTTAATTTGATAGTTAATTTACAAGTTCACTTCCACATAAAACTTGATCAGTCCGAAAGAAAGACATATCATACACAAAACAATATGTAATCTGATAAATCAAGAGTTGAATGAATCATTGAACTGTAAAAATTGAAGAGGGATACACAATTTATCTAATTCAATGAATTGTAAAAAGGGTGGAGTTGAAAATATTTTCAAAAATCAATCGTGCAAAGACCTTCCTGAAATTGAATAAAGAAGATTTACATTGAAAATTTTAATCATTGTAAAAACACAATTTGGGGTGCATGATTGATAGTAAATGACACCCCAAGGTTGAAAACTAACAAGCAAGAATGATATAAAAGACATGAGTGAAAGTGAGTGTGAAAATTTTAAAATGGGTAAAGGAGGAAATCGTTTGCAAAACACCAATCAAGAAATCAAAGAATTACAAGACTCCTTACATGAATTAGATAATTGGGTTGTTGATCTTCACAAACAAGTTGATTTGAAGGATAAATTGATTGAAGAACTTCAATGAAAATTAATATAAAAGGAGCAACAAATTGTGAACATGGTTTGATGCAACATGTGCAATAAATGACCTCACACAAAAATTTGATGTTACTTGTAACACTCATGAATTAATACAAATGGTGGATGTTACTTGTGACACAGAGGACCTCATACAAATTGTTGATGTTACTTGTGATACACATGACCTAATGTTCTATACATAGGAAACAAGATATATGGTTGATGATTCCTTAACTAGTGATGAGACAGAATCATACAATGAATTGATAAATATAAGTTTTGTTGAAGATGAGTCACAAGGAGAAACAAGAAGAGATAACAAAAGAAATATCAATGAAAGTAAACTTGATTTTTTTTTCAAGTTACAAACAAAAATTGTCATGAATGCATGGAAGAATATCAAGCACATAATGATATCTTCAATCCTATCATCGAACCTTAGGAAGAAATCTATGACAAAAAACACAAAATGGGACTTAGATATGATAATGAAGTTACATTTCATATTCCCTACTATTCCAGACCAATCCACTTGTACAGTGCATGACTCCTTCAAGGAGATTCCATTTCAACTATTTTAGATCAACTTCATAATGCTAAGTGCCAACATTTTCATAAATTTGGTCACACAGAGATTCAATGTTTTGATCTCCATCCTTGTCTTCATCATGGGAAGACTAATCATCATTCAGAAAAATGTCAAAAGAAGAAGGATAAAAAAACCAATATTTTATTATGGTTCGATAACTTATTGGCACTAGAATCAACAAATAAATAAGTTGCATAAGTCTTACTATCTAGTTTAGACACAAGTAAATACACATTTGCATGAAGAAATCACAAAAGAAGAAGGCTTTCAAACTGTTGTTTTAGATGAAGATTTTGGGCATGATTGGGGCCCAATTCTACATGTTTTTTGAAATTGAAATATGATTCAAAGATGATACTCTCTTGCACCTAAAGTGGGGAAATATATTGTGAAAATGGTTAGGGGTCAACTAAAACCAACACATTGATCAAGTCAAAGTGATTAGTGATCAACCAAAACCACCACATTAATCAATTCAAAATGGTTAGTGGCCAAACCAACAAAACCACCAAATACAGTGATGAACCATTGAAGAACAAAAGAATCTTGAAAGCTCAAGCTTGGGCCCCTTCAACAATATTCTCACCTTTCACCTAAAAAGGTGGGATATCAATGATGATAGTCAAGATTTAAGTTTGTAAGTTGTATCAATCAAAATTCAATTGTAACATCCTTGTTTTAATCCCCATTTTATAGATGTATACTGTAAATATGATATATGCTCGTGGGTCTGATGATGTAATATGTAAACATTGTATATAAAAAAATAAAATAAATGTATTATCAACTACAGATGGACACAAATAGAGTAATGAGGGGATAAGTTTCAACAAGAGAAGGGAGGGTCTAAGAGGGGGTCCAAGGGGAAATTATCCATGTATATTAATGATCCAGGTGGATATTGGTGGCCACCCACCTATTCCAACTGGCTCCTCGTGTCCGTTTTTGTTTAACACGTCCTTTTGTACTTCTTTCTAATTGTGAGTTCTATACTTCTTGGGATATTTGAATCCCCACACATTCTTCGGGTGGATATGGGTGGCCTTTCGCCTAATCTAATTGGATTATTTTGTATGTTTTCATGTCATCACATCTTGTTTTACTTCCATGGATTTTTTGGGGCCCTAAACGTTGTTTTTTGACTTGCCACAGAAAGAATGTAGACTTAGTTAAATTCTAATGGCAGAATGTGTAGTTCTCTGAAAGACCTTTCCAACGGGCTATCACCCGCCTAAAACAAAGGTTGTATGAAAACGTTACGACCCTAGGAAGTTGAGGTACCAAATTACACCAACTTACCCATAGGGCCCACATGACTTTTAGCGTTTCACCTTCTAGGGTTAGGTTTTTGGATTTCTAGGGTTTTGGCATTCATTGGTAATATGAAAAGGGCCTCTGGAGCCTCATTGTAATCCATTTTTTTTCTCATACGGATGCGCATAGCAGCCACATCTCTTCTCAGAGATAGCTACCACCATTCGAGCAAGTTTTAGTTATGCAGTTTTACAGTTTCAACCTATTTAATTATTTAATAGAAGATATTTTTCATTGGATATTTTTGTTATTATTCCTATCTCCGTGTTTATTATATTCAGTCTTTTAATCAGTTCATTCCACTCCTAAATCTGGATCAATGGTATCAGAGCGGTCTACGCTTCATTTTTTTTTCTTCATGCATGTCCCCGACAAGTTCTAGGTACAAGAAGTTGGGACTCAAACCAATCGATCCATTACCAGATCGGTCGTGTCGAGCCCAAAAACAACCCATGGGAGAAAAAAAGAAAGATGATGGAGTAGAAGATCCTATTAAATTGTTGCTCTAGGAAGCCCTCGCGCGACAAAGGAACGAAATGATGGAAAAATTCATGCAGATCCTTCGACGATTTTCCATGGGAGAAGCATCTTCATCAAGCGGCCATGAAACCCCCTTCAAAGTACAAGTAATTTTTTACATTCCATTATTTGAAGGACTGATAGATTCATATGTTGTAGATAAATAGTTGAATCTGCTCGAAGGATATTTTTGGTCCACAATTTTTCCTATAGGGAAAATATCACTTTTTCACTCCTCAAGGTCGTTCCCCATGTTAAAGACTGGTGGGATACTTACTCTAAGCAAAGGGTCGTGGAGGAATCTGCAATTTTTTTGGTGGACCCTACATGGGATTCCTTACGGGATTCCATTAAAGAACAATACTACCCTGTTGGAAGCTACGAGGACCAGTACACTAGATGGACCACTCTATGTCAAGAAAGGGACCAAACCGTACTAGAATTCACCAATATTTTCCATACCCTACACACCAAATTGGGTATCAAATATTATGAGCGTCATCTCGTTCTCAAATACCGTGACTATTTGCATAGATATATTCAAACAGAAATGGATTTCTTGGACATCGCCTCATTGGGAACGACTTATAGATACCCTGTCAAGATCAAGCACAAATTTAAGCAGAAACAATGAGAGTTTGGATCTGCAAACCCCTCACAGCCGAAGCAGGGAAAAGGAATCCCCAACCCATACATCAAGGGACCAAGTCGAGATGGCTTCCCTCAGGACAATCCGTCCAAGCCGCAACATAAGAAGGGAAACAAAAATATGAATAAGGACACAAGAAAATGGTGTGAGTACCATAAAAGTCCTTGGCACAACACCGACGAATGCCACTCCAAGAAGTCCCTTGTGGTTGAGATGAAGGCTTCTGAGTCAGAGGCCAATTTTGATTCCAAGTCAAATCCTGAAGGAGGGAAGTGGATTATTGATGTTGAACCGAGTGCCATGGTCGCTACCACAAAGTCTGACCAAGTAAACCAAAAGAACCAGAGGAAGGGGAATGCCTCTTTCACTCGCAAATGTGGGACAAGGGGGCTCTGATTCATTTCATTATCGACAGCGGTAGTCAGAAGAACCTGATTTTAGCATAGGTCATCAAGCAACTAGACCTGCTAACGACAACGTACCTGCAACCCTACACCATTGACTGAATTCATCAAGGAATAGATCTCCATGTCAGCCAACAATGTCATCTTCCCTACGACATCAAGCCTTTCAAAATGAGGTACTGTGTGGTATTTATCCCCGTGAAGTTTGTGATGTTCTTTTAGGACAACCATATTTGTGGAAGCATCATGCTATGTATGAGTCTATATCCCGCAGTTTTATTATTACTTTGGGTAGAAAATTGTACAGGATCCCAGAGGTGGCACTGCCTACTGCTATTTCTTTAATCTCTACTAAGAAATGCAATAAGGTCATCTCACAGACCGAGAAGTTCATCTTCTTTGTGATCTGTGCTCACAGTAAGCAGAAGGTCGCCTCCACATTCTTGGCCTCTACACAACACCTCTCTTTGCAGTAGAAGCAAGTGGATGGGATCATGGAAGAATACAGAGACATATTTGCCTCACCTACAGGGGTACCGACACATTGCCAAGTCAAGAATCCAATTGATCTGACCCCCGACACACCTCTACCTAATGGACTAGTCTATCGATGCTCGCTGATGGAGAATGAAGAAATCAAGAATCACATCCAAGAGATTATTCAAAATGGGAACATCATACTCAACTCCTCCCCTTGCGGAAGCTCGATTGTACTGGTGTAGAATAAGGACGAGACTTGGTGACTCTGCATTGATTACGAAGCCTTGAAAAAAATCACATTCATGAACCAGACCCATTCTAAGGATTGATGACATTCTTGATTAACTCAAGGGGGGAAATTTCTTTAGCAAGATTGACCTGAAGTCTGGCTACCACTAGGTTCCCATCGAACCAACTGATGTCTAGAAGACAACCTTCAAGTCTAAAGAAGGTCTCTACGAATGTCTACTCATGCCCTTTGGCTTAACAAATGAACCAACCACTTTCATGAGGTTGATGGATGATGTATTGAGACCCTTCATCAAGTCCTTTGTGGTAGTATATTTGGATGACATCCTCATCTTCAATAGAACATGGGAGGAGCACATGCGACATATTCAACAGGTTTTGAGTGCTCTGCGGCAACACAAGCTTTATTACAACTTGGAAAAATTCTCTTTTGGAATGAACAGGGTCCAATACCCGGGCTAAATTATTGATGAGCATGGGGTACATGTTGATCCAGCTAAAATCCAAGTCATCCATGACTGGCCAGCCCCGACCACACTGACTGAGATTCAAAGCTTCTTGGGACTAGCCAATTTCTACCAATGGTTCATGTTGGGATTCTTCCATATTGCATGGGCCCTCAGCCAGGTGACCAATATTTGTGGTAGGGCCAAGTTCGTGTGGGGGAAGGAACAAAAATGAGCATTCAATGATCTAAAACATCACTTGTGCTCATCTCCTGTACTCTCCTTTCCTGATCTGCAACAACCATTCGAGATTGAGACTAATGCATCTGACTATGTTGTGGGTGCAGTTCTCACTCAGCACGGGCATCCTATGGCATACCATAGTGAGACACTCTCCGATACTATCCGAAAATACCCCACCTATGAAAAGGAAATGTATTTCATTGTCCAAGCCTGTCGTCAATGGAAACATTACATTCTAGGGAAAGAGACGATCAAACACATTGATCACAAGCCTCTGCAATTCATACAAACACAGGGGAAATTGCAGAATGACCACCATCAGAAGTGGTCCACCTACTTGCAACAATTCCATATCAACATCAAGTATAAGAAATGTATCTCTAATTGTGTCGCTGACTACCTCAATCAACCTCCCATGGTTGCACTCACTACTATGGTCCATTCTTGTGGACATGAAACATCAGAGTGGCCCCAAATTTATTAGCAAGATCCAGACTTCTCCACCACATATCAACTCTTGGGTACATGTGCCATTGTCACTGATTTTCACATTTAGGACAAACTCTTATGCCAACTGGGCCATCTCTGTGTTCCTACAAGCGAGCGTGCAAAGATGATTTGGGAATCCCACTACATTAAGGTGGTAGGACATTTTGGTGTAGAGAAAACTGTGGTCATTCTTCAGAAACATTTTTATTGGCCAAAAATTCAATAGGACATCAACAAGTATATCAGATCCTGCATTGCCTGTTCCATTGCCAAGCCATCCATCAAGAAGAAAGGATTATACACCCCTCTTCCTATTTCCGAGAAGCCATGGGAATCCATCTCAATGGATTACATGTCTAGTTTTCCATCCACCAAGCATGAAAATGACTGCGTATTTGTGGTCGTTGATCAGTTTTTGAAGATGGCCATCCTCATAGCCTGTAAGAAGAATGTCACAGTGACAGATACTGCCAAGCTCTTCTTCGAACAAGTTTTGGTCCACTTTGGGATACCACAGACCATCATCTTCGACTGAGACAACAGGTTCCTCAAAACCTTTTGGTCGAGTCTCTGGTCTCTATTGGACACCAAGCTCACAAACTCCACTGCTTTCCACCTCTAAACCGATGGCCAAAACGAGGTCATCAATAAGATGATTTTGCACATCCTGTGCATGTACAATTCTAAGCATCCTCGTACATGGGACGAAAGTCTCCCATATGTCCAACACAATTACAACAAGGATCTCCATAGTTCCACCGACCATAGCCCATTTCAGGTGGGTCTGGGATTCCAACCCTTGGGACCCATTTATGTTCCACTTCCTCTTGCCACCACACATACAAACTCTTCCCCTAATCAGTCTGCAATTGAAAAATCCACCAGATTCATTGAGTGTATTCAACACATCTACCAACAGGTCCAATATATTTTGCAGAAATCCAATGCTAAGTACAAGCACCACCATGATCAACACAGGGCACCACACCAATTTCAGGTTGGCAACAAAGTCTAGTTACATTTGCAGAAGGAGCATCTCACCGGTCCCCATCGGAAGCTTCACCCACTTCATTATGGGCCTTACACTATCGCCATGGTCATGGGTAGCAACGCTTTTGAGCTCAACACTCCACCCTTCCTTAGTCTGCATCCAATATTCAATGTGTACCTCCTTTAGCCATATTTTCCATCGTTATTGGACACCTCTGATATTTCCAAACAACTAACACCCACAGATCTCAACCATGACTTCATGGAACAAACATCCACTGATCAGATAGTGGACACATAGGTCAAGGGAACTCACCAGAAGCAAATCCAACTTTATTGGGTTGTCAAGGTAGGGAAACTCCTACACCAAGGCAAGTGGCTCACCCAAGGCCAAATCCAGTAGAAGTTTCCTCACTTGATGGGGGAACTCAATGCAATGGACATCATTACTTCCGAAGGGGGGAGGATTGATCCAGGTGGATATTGGTGGCCACGCACCTATTCCAACTGGTTCCTCATGTCCATTTTTGTTCAGTACATCCTTCTATACTACTTTATAATTGTGAGTTCTACATTTCTAGGGTTGTTTGAAGCCCCACACATTCTCCAGTTGGATACAGGTGGCCTCTCACCTAATCCAACTGGCTTATTTTGTATGTTTTCGTGTTAGCACATCTTGTTGTACTTCCAGGGCTGTTTTGGGGCCCTAAACGTTTTTTTTTTTACTTGCCAAAATAAGACTATAAATAGAGTCATATTCTGACAACAGAATGTGTAGTTCTCTGAAAGACCTTTCCAACGGGCTATCACACACCTAAAACAGAGGTCGTATGTAAAAGTTACGACCCTAGGAAGTTGAGGTACCAAATTACACCAACTTACCCATAGGGCCCACATGACTTTTGGTGTTTCACCTTCTAGGGTTACGTTTTTGGATGTCTAGGTTTTTGGCATTCATGAGTAATATGAAAAGAGCCTCTAGAGCCTCATTGTAATCCATTTTTCTGCTCAGACGGATGTGTGTAGCAACCACATCTCTTCTCAAAGATAGCTACCACCATTTGAGCAAGTTTCAGTTCTGCAATTTTACATTTTCATCCTGTTTCATTATTTAATAGAAGATATTGTTCACTGGATATTTGTGTTATTCTTCCTATATCTATTTTTATTATATTCAGTCTGTAAATCAGTTTGTTTCGCTCCTAAATTCAGATCAATTAATCTCAACTCACTTTCTAAACTTATCACTGCGTATAAAACTTCTAATTTCCTCTTAAGTGTATCGAATCCCCAATCATTAAACACATGCAAGAGAGTGGGTGTGAAAATCCACTTCATATGGTTAATGAGAGAATGGGGGCTTAGTATAACCAACCTTGGGAAGTGGGAGAGTCAACATGCATGGGAGAAAAGGAAATTTGTATGGGAAAATATAACAGTTTTTACATATAGTTTTTGGGACAACAATATAGAATATAGTGTTGGAGCTTGAAGGTATTCATATTGGGCATGTGTGGTAGTTATTTGTAGTTGTAAATGCATGAAGAATTAGGTTTTTAGGCCTATATAGTGAATTTTCCATGTGAATGTTTTTCATAGAGAAGTGAGTTATTGTTGTGAGTTTTCCTTTTGCAGTTGGTATCCTTGGAGTCCCTAGCAAGAGAGATTCCTATCCAACCTGCACTGGAGCCATGGAGGGAAGTGGGAAGGCCTAAGGGACTATGTGAAATGAAGGGGGATCTCATTCCTTGGGTTCTGTAGGTTGAGGGGAAGAGAGCTAGAGGATTGGGATAGTTCTAGGAAAAAGTATATTTCTATGGGTTGTGTTGGGATGTGAGTGGCCAATAGAGAGACACTCCCTTCTTGTGGATTCGTAGCCCCAACTTGGGGGTGATTTGATGTTGAGATTTTGAGTAGTGAATCTATGATTAGGTGGAATTTATGTCCCCTACAATCGGTTGCATATTTGGTTAAAAAGATAAGTGTTTTATCTATGTCTCATTGTTTTTATTATGGATTTAGTTTGTTGTGTGTATACTCTGTTATTGAGTGAATTATATGGAGCTATGTGTGTATGTATGTTGGGATACATTTATAATGATCCTAAATGAGTGTTAAATACTAAATGCATTGCATTTAATTGTGGGATTTATTTGCTATGTATTTACTATGTGTTTTAAACAATGTACATGATGTTGTGTGAATGTTTAATGAGACTGCATTCATGTCTTTGTAATGTTGTTAGACGCATGAGTGCTTTAGCATGCTGCATTGCATTAATTTTAATGGTATCGAAAATTTTTAAATTGTTAGGTTCAGTAGTGGGGAACACTACACAATCAAAATTTGGGAATTCTAGCATAGAAACTGGTCTCCTCAATAGGATATCTACAATTCGATCAACTTCAATCAAACTCATCAAATCAACATATTTGCGAAGCTCTAGCATGGAATCTAGAATCCTCTCATTGCTCTTCAACTATTCATTAGGATGTTGCTCGACACCTAATTATGTCTAAATTCAAAGAGCGCTTTGATGATCCTATTATTCATTGATAGAAAAATGATGATCCTATTTGTTCACCAATTAGCAGAAGATGATAGTTTCTTCTAGCCAGATTACTTGAGAAATGATCAAATTGTCAAGTAATCAAGGATTGTTCAAACATGGCATTTGTTTACTTCTAGAATTTATACTATCTTTCAAAGTTCATTTCATATGAACCATTCAACATCCATATTGGTAATATTTTTAGTACATCTCCATCGAAGCTCAATTTAGAAGTTTCAAATTCAATATTGAAGATGATACCAATTTATGCACTAGTTCATGTTGCCTCGCTAGTTTAATTATTCAAACTTGTGATTGAGGGGGGGAATGATAGACTATRAGTCCCTAGACAATTGCAAAGTCCAAGATCATCTTCTTATGAGTTGTCATCCTTATCTACTGATGAGRTGTTGTCATTATYCATTGATRAATTATCAATAAAATCTAGATTTAAAGATAATTARATACATATACTATATATTGATATTRATATTATTAAATGAATAAATTTGTTAAATATAASTTAGAATCCTTTTTTCACCAAATTCTTGTCTTTTATCGTGTTGTGTTCTATTTCTTAATATAAGTGGTATTGTAATAATCAAAGCAAGTTCCGAAAATTAAAATCCATCATCACTATGTTTTCAAGCAAATTAGGTAATTATTGTCTCAAATGTAACTATGATCTTGGTGATATACTTAATGAAAAGGAATTTCACCAAAATTGTAAGGAAGCATAAATAAGCCAAGGACCAATCACTTAAGGATTTCTCGTGACGTAACTTATTTCCATATTCTTATGAGAAAAATAATAAGTTAGATGAAAAGTTAAGCAAACATGTCTCCGTTATATATGGAGACAAAAAAAGAGTGGTTGAAAAGTAAGTAGTTATATATGGAGACAGATATAAGTGGTTGAAAAGTAAGTAGTTAGATGAAAAGTCAAGCAAATATGTCTCCGCTAAATATGGGGAAAAGGGAGATGTTTATTAATTATATAAATTAGGATAAGAAAGTAATAATGTTTATATTATTTTTTAATATTTATAAAAAAAACAAATGATAGAACTATTATTTATTCAAAAGTTGTCGTTCCATGCTCTTCTTAGAATGTTGTATGATTAGTTTGAAGGGCCAATCATTGTTGTTGGATTCCAACCAAGTAACATTTCACCTATAAAGTTCAGTGAAGGGTCAGCTATATATAAAATTGATGGACACCAATCACTTATTTAATGTTGACTCCAAACCACAAAGATAGCCAACCCCCACGTGAAATATGAACCCTATAAAGTGTAGGTGCCTCGAGTACCTCATGGGCTCTTAGCTTCGCTTCTAAGAAGCATTTTCATGACAAACACATGCTCCATGTGAGGCCTAAGAAGATAATGGAATAGGAAATTCTAAGATCTACTTGTTGGTAAAAAATAATAGCATGACTATCATACATGAACGAGATGACCACTACTTCATCCAAGGGGTCCTCTATGGATGGTTGGTGTACCATGTGAATTAGAGCATTGTTTTACATTTTTAAGTTGGTCAATGTGATTATTGATTGGTTAAAATTATTCATCAAATTGTGCATAGGTTTGTTAATGATATGGACATTTTAGGTTTGTTAATGATATGGACATTTTTTATTATTCAATGCACTTTATGCATAGGTTTATTGAGTGGTTAATTGATGTTAGTTTGGTGAAGTGAGTGTTTTTTTTAATGGTATAAGGTGTTGTTGACTAGCATAGAATATGTTGGCATAGAAGTGATTTTGTGTAGTTTTATTTATTTATTATTATTATTATGTAATTTTGGTTTCAGTGTTAATGTAATTTTGATTTCAATGTTATGCAACGATGTCAAATATACATTGAGGTATGCATGAATGCATACAATAATATGATTAAGATGTAAATAGATTATTAGTGTGGGAGTTTAACATTTTAATACATAATGTGCTTAGTGCATTTGTTTGTAATGAGAAGAGGTTTTAATGAATTACACGAATTAATATCCTTTCTCCTCTAGTTCAAATATTACTTGTGACATGCTCACTCAGTCCACATACACGTTATGCCCTTGCCAAAATCTATTACCTGGTAATACAAAAAGAGTTGTAATTGAAACATGGATTTCAAGTGTACATGTGTTGTGCATGCAAGACACTTGTAAACTATGAGTGAAAATAAGAAAAATGAAGGATGAGTGCAATCTAGTTCTTAAGCTTACTTGGGCTACTGCTCATTGGATCTCACCAATTTTCTTAGTGAAAATGTGTTGATTCATAGATTATGAAACATTGTGAATAAAAAACCTTGAACTTCTATTTGCAATTTATTCTTGTCTTAATTCTCTAGGATGAGTATATAACAACTTTGGAGTTACAAACTCTGGAGATGTTGTTGGAGAAACTCACAATTAAGGACTTCATAAAGAATGTGGTAAGACATAAGATGAAAAGAAAGAACCTTAAGTTGGTGTGGAAGGTTTTCCCACATCAACCATGTGTTTTAGGTCAAGTGGACAACCCCTACATATAAGGTTCCATTCTCACCCATTTTTGCAAGATGGAGGAGGATGATCCACTCCTATGAAGATAAGTAGGATTGAATACTATACATGGTTCATAAAATATGTTGGTTTATAATCAAATGTCCAATCTATTAAAGAATGCCGCCAATATTAATTATAGAAATTATTTTCAACAATGCAGAGGAAGGAACCATTATAGCTATGACCCTATTAAGTATTTGTTTAACAACATTGTTCCTCCTGATGAAGATAAGGTTGTATCACCATTAATAGTTTAGAGAAAATATCACACATCACATGATTCTACGTTGTCATCACCCTTCATAGTACCCTAATGAGCAATGGGAGGCAAGGCCTTAGTATTAATGCACCCTTCATAATACCCTTATGAGCAATAAGAGGCAAGGCCTTAGTATTAATACACTAGGCCTTAGTATTAATAAACTTGAGAGGTACCTACTTTGAAATAGATACAAATGAGTTAAGGGTAAGCTGGAGGAGCTATGGAAAAATAAGCTTCTACATCTCAGGAAACTTTTGTTGGCAAATATTGAACAAGCAACGAATGTGTGTTGATGGTTGTTGTCATTAATGGCAACAGTGGAGACGGCAGGATAAGAAGGATAAAACTCCTTGGGGATTTGGACGTAAAAGCTCAGGAGGAACAACATTGAAGAAAATTCGCACAACAAAAGCTTACAGAGAAAAAGGAAGACAGAGATCCAGTGACCGTTGGATCCCATTCAAATTTCCCGAAAGGCTGATAGCCGTCAGATCTGCAGAAGCTGCACAGAGGTTAAGCGTAGGGGTTAAGTTCTACTGTGCAGAGGTGAAATCCCGAAGGAATAGGGAGCGTCCATTCACAAGGACAAGTGGAAAAGGATCGGGCGCTGTCGGAGTTTTGCCCATCGGGGAATCAGGAATCGGAGTTTCACGAGTCCCGTGTTCACTTACAATGAAAACTCTGAAATCGCGATATGCAATTTCGTGATTTGATCGCAGCCGTCGAGCTAGAAATGATCTGGACCGTTGAATCTCTGCATAGAGTGCGAGTACAGTTATGGTTGTGGAGATGACTCAGTGACCGTTAGATCCAAGCGGAAGACCCGATCATCGTCGGATCAAAGATAATCTGCGCGCCCTTTAAAAGTACAAGGGAAGTGGGAGTAATCGCGATGTGCAAATCGCGAGATCTAATCCAGGCCGTCAGATCCAGAAATGATCAAGATCGTTGATCTGACCTCTCATAGGAGTTTCGGGGATCGCGATTTGAAAGTGACAAGGACTTGCAACATTAGAAATGCCGAAATCGCAATACGCGATATCGCGATATGATCGTAACCATTGAAACAAGATCGCACCTGAACCGTTGATCAAACTCTACGTCGGAGTTTCGCGAATCAGGATATGGTAAGGATTGCAACATGAATTGTGAAATCGCAATATGCGATATCGCGAATTAATCGTATCTGTTGAGCCAAAATTACATCTGGATCGTTGATTCGACCGATATATGGAATTTTGTGTATCGGGATTTACAAATGAAAAGAACTTTGCCGAAACCCGATTTTAAAAGGCAAGAATTATAGAGACTATCTAACGGTGCGGATAAAGTTTGAAACAAATCGGAGGGCTGTTGTTCTTCCTCACCCATTAACGCTTCAGTTATGAATCGGTTAAGAGAAACAGACTGATGATGATGAATCTGTTAGTGTTTCAAGTGCCAAGACAGATGTCCCTACATTACCGAATGGAAGGGGAAGTGGAATCGTCAAGGTAGCTTGTATAAAAGAATTGAACGAGATTGAATTGGGTTGGCTGTTCTGAAGGGAAAAAGAATAAAACAGTAAGAAGGACATGCGTGGTGGGAGAGAATAGATGAGGTCCAGAATGTGATGAAATAAAGAGCAGAAGCAGATCCGAACGATAGAGAAGAAGCAACTGAAGAGCACAATGATAGAACAATGTGATGCAGAGGAGACTTGCTGGGTGGACAGAGAAAGAGAAGAATTACAGAACAGAAAAAGAATGGTAAGAAGTGATTTATCTGCATGAAGTTGTCTGTGTATTCATTATTTGATATTTTAGGGAGGTTGGATGGTGCTCGGGAGGACCGTAGTCCTCAGAAGTTCAAGTGGGTGCTCGAACATAGGAAGTTGTAGCTTCCATCTGGTTGCAGCCAGAGAAACCAGGGTGGTAGGGTGGTGCTAGGGAGAACATGTGTTCTCTGTTATGCAGGTAGGAGCCTGTGTAACTGGAAGTTGGTGCTTCCATCCAGTTGGTGCTGGAATTTTCAGGAAGCTGGTGCTGGAGTACTCAGGGAGTTGGTGCTTCCTTCTAGTAGGTTCTAGAGAAACCAGAGAGTTGGAGCTCTCAAACAAGTTGCATCTTGTAAAACAGAGGTAGCAGTCTCACATTGACTTGGTGCTCAATTGTAAATAATGTACAGAACAGAAAAGGACTGCCTATCATTTTGAAGAAGAAGAAGATGTTTTCTCCCTTTATGGGTTTCCTCGTGAAAAAATGTCTCTGGGTGTATTTTATGTGTGACTGATGATCTTTACTTTTACTGTCCATTTGTTGTATGTTGTTAATGAAACATGAAGAAAGATTAATAATGTTTTAACAGACCTAAAATT